>ML798647.1:203791-224515 GCA_009831015.1 Picea engelmannii | reverse complement strand
TAGGTCTTATAGTCATATACCCTTTACATCATGCATCGACACATTATACTTACTCCAAACATGAAGTTACATAGGGACAAGAAATATCTATCTTAGCTTTCCATGCTTGTACTTTTTCTCAAGACAAAATCCATGTAGGTTATCTTCTAAAACATGAAACATCTATTGAGTTTGAGTATGTAGGTTTCCACAGTTAGTCATAATATCGGGATAAAACTATGTGAGAGGTTTTGAAACATCCAACGTTTTGAGTGGGCACTCCACCCATCATCAGGGACCTAAGAAGCTAGTATGATTTGAAAAGAGTATTGAGGTTTGTTTATATAGAAAAATAATGGTCGATAATCATTACAGGAGAGAGGAAAGATAACAAATAGAAATGGTAAAATTAATAAATTAATAGAGGTAGCCATTGAGATGAGGTATTCAATGAAGGATTAATAAGAGAGGAGATGAAAGATAATGGATATTAGTATACATTGAGGTTAGGTATAGTAATAGGGTTGATAAAATATAACTAATGGAAAAATTAATTAATAAAGTAGTAAATTAGTAAAATTAATAAATTAGGAGAAGCAACCATTAAGATTAGGTATTTCAATAAATAAAATATAAAAGGGGTTTTTGATGGGATAGTAAAAGAGGTGATAAAAAGGGGGGCCAGATGATAAGGCAATCTTACGTAAGGTAAATTATAAAAGGGGTTTTTGATGGGATAATAAAAGAGGTGATAAAAAGGGGGGGCAGATGATAAGGCAATCAAGTCACGTAAATCAAATAAATAAAAGGATTATGGAAAAAGCCATTGAGATTCAAAGAATTAAATTAAGAAGGTTATAGAGAAAAAATAATCCAAAGAGTTATGAGATTAAAAGGATAAAAATATAGTTAAGTGAGTTTTTGTTGTAGATTAATGAGAAAAGCAAAGGAATCCATTAATTAAATAAGAGTGAGATTATAGAATAGAGAAAAAAGTAAAAAGAATTTGTGAACCAAAGCCAGAGGGTTTTTTAATTAAGAGAGAGAATTAAAATAGAATAATAATAATTCGGATAACTCGAATAGGTTAACTAGGGAAACCAATGAGATAAGCGATTTTTTAGTGAAGAAGAGAAAAGATGGAGAGAGGAGTTGTTGGATGTGAGGAAAAGAACCGAAGGATCAAAGAGGAAGAAACTTATTAACCTTCTTTCTTCCTCTACGTATAAATCTCTCCCTAAAAACCCGATTAATACCACTACCAACATGGTCACCAAAGACATAAAATTTTCTTTCCTGGACCCTAGCTTACAAAAGTGTCTCATTCAACATAACCCTCAAACCTCAAGGATCTATGGGAAACCCAAAATACACAAAAAAATATATTATACTCATACCTATATTAAGCTCCATAGGAGCCCTCACTCATTCCCTTGCTCAATTTTTTGTCGACGAGATTCAAGCCTTTGTCGGTAAAACCTCCTCTTTCATTAAAGATTTTGTGGACTTCGTTCATAAAACCAAACATCTTCACCTTGATGATGATGACCTCATGGTCATATTTGGCATGGTGTCTCTATTTACCAAAATTCTTGTCACAGAAGCCCTAAACATGATCTCCAACTTGGTAGACCTAGAAACTCTTAGCCTAATCAAAATTTGCCTCTCTTCTACTTTCTTCACCTTTAAGGGGGTTTTATATGAACAATCCAAAGGTACATCCATGGAGCCTTCCTTATCCCTAGTGGTGGCGAATATATTTATGGAACACTTTGAGGATATAGCCTTAAGAAACTTCCATCTAAAATCCAAATGTTCGTTTCAATTTGTAGATGACACATTTGTCATATGGCCTCACAACCATGACAGGCTAATCTCTTTCTTCAATCATCTTAATATCCTTTCCCCCTATATCCAATTCACTATGGAAACCCAAAAGGACAACTCTATCCCATTTTTAGATGTTCTCGTCTCTCGTCTTCCTAATGGCTCCCTCACTCACCAAGTCTACAAGAAGAAAACTCACACGGATAGATACCTTAATGCCAGATCCCACCATCATCCAGCTCAAAAATATGTTGTCTTAAAAACCTTGATTACTCGCGCCATCTGCATTTTCGTCCCCCAATTCCTCACCAAGGAAAAGGGCCATTTAACCAAATCCCTTCTATCGAATGGTTACTCTATCTCTCAAATCAACCTCCACCCCTCCTCATTCTCTTCTATCTCTTCCTTACATCCAGGGCACCATATATCATATTGCAAAACTCTTGGCTAAGAAGAATATCAAAACTGTGTTCAAACCCTACAAAACCATTAAACAACTTTTTAGAACAGCTAAAGATAAATCCAACCTGACACTTGGCCCAAGTGTTTTCCTATGGGAAGTCTTACATAGGTCAAACTAGTAGAACCTTTAAATCCATGCTTAAAGAGAATATAATTGATACCACCTATAATCGAATACCCAAATCGATTATCGTCGAACCCTCTTTCAAATCCAAGCACCTTATTTTCTTTGACCAAACCAAAATACTAGCCTCTACCCCTCATTACTCCTCTCGACTCATTAAGGAAGCCCTTGAAATTGAAAAACATCCTAATAACTTTAATCGTGAAGATGGCTACAAGATTAGTTAATCATGGAAGCCCACCATTCATCACCTTGACCATTAGGCTTCCTCCTTTTAGATTTTTTATCATCTCCAACCTTTCCCTCTTCCTCTTTGATCCCTTGGTTCTTTTCCTCGCATCCAACAGCTCCTCTCTCTCCATATTTTCTCTTCTTCACTACAAATACCGCTTGTCTCATTGGTTTCCCCAGTTAACCTATTCAAGTTATCCGAATTATTATTATTCTATTTTAATTCTCTCTTATTTAAAGAAATCTTTTGGCTTTGGTTCACAAATTCTTTTTACTTTTTTCTCTATTTTATAATATCACTCTTATTTAATTAATGAATTCCTTTCTTTTATCATTAATCTACCACAACAACTCACGTAACTATATTTTTATCCTTTTAATATCATCGTTCTCATCACTCTTTGGATTCAGAAGGTGATAGAAAATTTGTGTCCCCCCATTACTATGTGTCCCCCCCTTGATTTCCTTATCATGTGTCCCCCCTTTACTTAATTTCCTTATCATGTGTCCCCCCTTTTTATCACCTCTTTTATTATCCCATCAAAAACCCCTTTTATTATTCATTTATTGAATACCTAATCTCAACAACTACTTCTCCTAATTTATTAATTTTACTAATTTGCTACTTTATTAATTAATTTTTCCATCTGTTATCTTTTATCAACCCTATTATTATACCTAACCTCAATGGCTACTTCTATCCATTATCTTTGACCTCCTCTCTTATTAATCCTTCATTGAATACCTAATCTCAACGGCTACCTCTATTAATTTATTAATTTACCATTTCTATATGATATCTTTCCTCTCTCCTGTAATGATTATTGACCATTATTCTTCTATACAAACAAGCCTCAACACTCTTTTCCAATCATACTAGTTTCTTAGGTCCCTGATGATGGGTGGCGTGTCAACTCGAAACGTTGGATGTTTTGAAACCTCTCACGGAGTTTTATCCAAAAACAATTCTACTATCTATTGAGTTTTTCATACACATCCTTGCAAATCCTTGTCTCTGCCATTAAACAACTGCATTCTTGTAAGATTTCCTCCACAATATCCATCTTCAACTAATCTATATGAATTTCTACTTGACAATCGTGAATTGTGTCTCTCCATTGCATATGCACTAACATTGATATCCCTCTCAGATATAACAATCATGCAACCAACTTATCACAAGTGTTAGCAAACAAGGTCTATTCAGGAAGGAAAATAATAGCACTCACCGTGGGAATCACTCCCAACATGCTTCTCCACAAGTTGTATTCCATTGTCATAACCATGACCTCCACTTCATGCTCTCCTTCCAACTTGATAAAACATACAATGCACCATGTAACATGTTGCATTGTTCTCTACAACAACTCGCAACTGCCCTTTCAACAATTTCTCATATGCATTCCATGCAACTTTGAGATTATCATACAAGCATTTCCCTATCACCAACGAATTAGAAATGAATGCAACACCGACAAGCAAATGCCCAAGTTTTTTTTGTTTGTAATTGTGTGTTGCTCACCAAGTCGAAGTTCAAGCACCATTGCGAGCACAAATCAACACAAATAGGGATTTCCCCTCCACCCATTGTCTCTCTCATGCCATCACAAAGTTATAATGTTGTACTTCTCAATAGGGACCTCCACGGACAAAGGCATGACCTGTAAACATAATCCATGAACCTCCCTCGTGAGAAATATTAGGGTTGTACTAGCTCTAATACCATGTAAAAATATTCAATAAATAACTAATGCCTAAAACAACCCATAAAGAAGCAAATAAAAGAACTAGAAGCACAACACGAGACCCATGTTGGCTCACTTGCATGCGTCCTTCTTAAACCTGGGGATTTAATGGCCCAGGGTTCATCCAGAGTTGACCAACAAAAACCAAAAGCATATCAATCCTCAGTCGAAGACTGAAGAAGGTCTCACCCAAGACGCCATGAGAATCATAAAGACCATATGGTCTTGTGTTGGTGATGAAGGGTTAATTACATAGGGAATCCATTCAGGTTGGCATTCATTCATTCCATTTCATTATGTTTAAAGACTAACAACATATAATAGCAGCACATGATCAACACATCATAGGAGAGGAATCATTGCAACTTTTATTATATTCATTCAACTAGTGACATACATATACCAAGAGACTCGTCGATTGACAGGAGCAACGCCCTGCGCTCTTATACATTCTCACAGTATTTCATTACACATGGAGTTATGTGCTTTCTCTCATACTCTACAAATATTACAAAACCATACTCGCAACCAGATACATTACAAAACATGAGGTCAGAGCAAGCCCAAAGACATCGACCATAGCAACAACGATCCCAATAGAAACAATCAACCACTAACTAAACAGTCAACTGACCAACTGACTAACTCCTTCTCTGTTGTCGTTGCTCCCTTTTGTTTCCTTCTTTTCTATGGCGCTCTATCACTTTCAATTCTACTCCACTGGCTCTGTTGAATGCCAGTCCCGCACGCTTCCGTCACCCATATGCAATCCACATAGCTTCTTTGGAGTTGTGGCAGTCTTAACTTCCTTGCCAACTCATCCTCTTACTACTCCACGATCTCTCGTGCTACCTGAAGTAATCATTTGGGAAGATTTCTCAAAGATTATTTTCTTAATTTCGGCGTGCATGCAATATCTTCTTGATTTATGGCCCGCATAGTATAACTCAAACTGGGGTGTATGGAAAAACTCAGACTGGCACACATGGAAAAACTCAGAATGGCGCACGTGCCTCATGTCATCCATTGCACAATTGTTGGGGTGCACGCAAAACTATAGTGTGCGCACAATCTCTATCCTAAAACTTTGGGTGCCAACAACCCCAGGTTAGAGTGGTAAAACCTCCTCGTTCAAAGATGCATTTTTATATTCCCATGTGCCCCATGTAATGATCTATAAGGATGTCTTCAAATACAGAAGCTTCATTGGAACTTTCATAATGAGACTCTTCACTCCCCTAGCTTTCTTATGCTCCACTTAGCAACAACACAAAACTTATTAAATCGTTACAAAACAAATACTAAGCACAAGATGACAACTCCGTCACAACTCATGTGACAACTACACAACAAGCAAGAGCTAATTCTAATAATTCTAATAATGAATACCTATTTATAATTACATCTAAATGGAAAAGATGACAGAGAACAATTTTATCTAATTGGACATGGTTCTCAATTTTAAGGTAAAAATTATAAATAACAAATCTAAACAACTATCCCTAGGAGTTGTAAATTTTGACTTTTTAGGCTTCTCAACTACAATCCCCTAGATTGTGAAAACTATGTCTACAACAAAGTCACATTTTGTCACATTCTGCATTGTACACCTTGCAACCTTTGAAAGGCCTATGACACCATAATAGTAGTTTGGCGTATGTGTTTGCCATTGCATTATAGTCCATCTCCTAATCACTTGTCAAAATTTTCTTAAGTATCACATCATCTCTTTCCATGCCCGCATTAGTTATGATTAATGTTGTTGAGCCATAAGCACCCGAAACTAAAATATCTTAAATCAACTTAAGAAAAAACATCCTCCATAACTAAGAAACTAATATACAACACTTACATATCTAATATGAAAGACTTTTTATAGCTTTAAACATCCTACATGACCAAAAAAAAAAAAAACTTAGTTTACTTAAATGAAGCATAAAACATAATTGTCGCTTTCAACAACTCAAGCATTTTAGGCAATGGACGCACCTTTTATACAATGTCCAACATTGATATGTTCATATGGATCGTCCATGGTTTGTTCTAGATAAATGAACAAAAGTTGCTTGTTCTCTTGGCCCAATCCCTTCGAACAGCAACAAAGGTAGCATTTTTGGCATCTTCAATCCTAAGTTGTTTATCCTTGAGTTTGGCATATGTAGCCACTCCAATCTAACATGAACATCATCTATATATATATATATATATATATAATTAAAAATATTAAATATTTATCCATAATTTAACAAAGGTAGCATTTGTTGGCATCTTCAATTTGTTGGCATCTTCAATCCTAAGTTGTTTATCTTTGAGTTTGGCATATGTGGCCACTCCAATCTAACATGAACATCATCTATATATATAATTAAAAATATTAAATATGTATACATAATTCTTGTAAACTTATGTGGGAAATAATCCTTTGCTATCCAAACACAATTACAACTACATATAAAAAAATAAAAAAAACCATACAAACCTAGATAACTTCTTCCATGATACCTTGTAATTATTTCTAACAATTGTTAAAATTATAGAATTAACAACACATGCATTTATAAAAAACATCAGTTAAAATCAAAATGCCAATGATTTATCTTATAATGATTAATTGCACAATAATAATAATATGCAATAAAAAAGAATGATGATACACATATCTAAGAGTGGACATTTAATCAATATTTTCAAAGACTCATGGAGTACAAGTAGTCAATTGGTCTATGTGTTAAAATGATCTAAGAAGAAATTCAACACTTATTTACGTTGTGTTTTTAAGAAATTTAGCAAAAAAAAATGGAATTTTGATTATAGTAATGAAAATCTTGTTAATCAAATTTAGATTATCTAAATTAGGACTATATGTGTCTCCGAAAAGAATTTACTTTCAAAAAAATAGTAATAGCAAAACAAAGTCTAATTCACAGTGTTTGAGTAATTATATCACCAATATAAAATTGTTTTAACACTAAAATCATACCTGTAAAAATCGAATATCCTTTTGTCTCCCCTTGAGGATTGGTGTTTATACATTAGCAACATTGACTACTCCAAGCAATCTATTCACAACCAAGGTAGCTAATGCCTCATGTGAAAGCTCTTCTAATATTATAATCAAATGTGCTCTTAACTGCGTGGTCTTTTCTAATAGAGGGATAATCTCTTTGATGGGTGTAATTTTTAAGTGACCAAGATTCAACCATTTTCAAACTCTACAATCAACTTCTATGCATGTGTGACAAATTGGGGAGATATGGAGCCCCTATCGAACTGCATCATGAACAAAATTACAAGTGATATAATTGTCAAACAAAGATTTCAATTAGAATCAGTGTAGTTTCCAGTTTACCACCATTCCTTCCTCAACATCAATCGTGGTTTCAAAAGAAAACGAACATTCAACAAAGAGAAATCCATCTGACCCAACCTTATCTATTGCATCAACAATCATAGTTCCTACAAAATCATTGTTCCCAGATGAAATAGAGACCATAACTACACAAGCATGAGTAGATTGTTGTTATTAAGAAATCCAAAATAATGCAAAGATCAAAACAAGGACTACAAGCAACTTTCTAAAGCACTATTGTTTGTACCCTTGCAATTATCCCACCCTATTACAAGCCTAGTGTTCTTTTGTAGTTCTTCAATAAGTCCTTGCATAGTCTTGTTATCCCCCATTCCTAAGGATAACAAAGGAGATGATGTATCAACGCCCTCAGTTTGTAGACATGGAGTACCGAGAGATGGATTGACCGACAGTGTCATTTTACACAAATGGAGCCCTGCCTCACCACCATAGTTCTTTGTTCGTCGTGATGCCATCCACTGCACCAACTTGCTTCCGGAAGACAATGGATCTTGCTCCATGATGTAACAAGTCAAGTTTCATGGTAAGTTTCACCTTAGTACTTGAGGCATTTGAATGTGTTGCATTAAAGCTTCTCTTGATTATGGAACGTCTGCTTGGAAATTATACTTTTTGTCTTATTTCACCTTGGTGAGTGTCATGGTTTCCTAGTAAGTGGCCACCCTCGGGGAAAGGGTTGCAACCGAGGGTCTCCTTAAAGGATTATTATACCATTCCCACTCATACTTGCCACCGTATGTTGCTTATTCCCCTCTGTGTCCCCATCTTTTAGGTTTTCAGGCTTATTGACCCAAGAAGGGCATGTACCTCATTTCATGGGAAGAAGGGGCCACTAGGCTCAGAGGTGTCCTAGCAAAAACATCATGCAATAGAAGTTCACCCCGGGATTTTGAGAGCAATGAAACGCTTCTCAGAAATTGAGGGACCATAAATAAAAAAATTAATTAATCAATCATGCCAAACAAGGTATAGTGTTTGTGGGCTATGCATTTCATTTTTAGTGCCCCTTATTGTCTTCAACTTGGAAATACCTGCAAATTAAATGGATAATAAAGGGCGTGGAAAAAATATGCTTCAAGAACAAAAAGAGAAAAAGGATGTGGCTAGCCCTCAGCAAGGCGCCCATAAATTAGACAATATGAGCCCTTGTATGTCATGAAACCCCATACCTAAAAGTCTAACCCCATCCACCTCACATTCACTACATAACCTAGAAAGGATTCTCCTTAGGAATATCCCCTACTTGAGGAATTGGTTCACCCAATAAGACATGATGACACCCCTCCAATATCTAAATTTGGCAAATTGCATAAGGTCTTTGAGCACTTGTTTAATTTGAAAAGGTAGATCTGATGCACATGTTTAGATGGCTCTTGTATTAAATGTGATTTTACTTGGCATGATACATATGACTTGAGACCCTTGGAGGGAGAATTTACTTTTCTTTGCAGGACCTTGTTTGGTGGACATTTGTGGAGGAACAAGCCTTGCTTGGGTCTTCATTGGGGCATGAAGCCCACAAAGTGAATGCCATACCCCACCCACTGGGACAGCTTGGACGAGGGACATTTCCTTTTGAGGCATTTGATTTTCCATTGGAGATGACTCACTAGCCTTCATAGCCCAACCGTTTTCCTTTGGAGGCCACATTCTTCTCTTTTGGAGCATGATGTCATCATTTGAAGGCTAGGGTTTGGTGGTGTTGGACAAATTGATGGTGATTTTTGGGTATGTGTTATATTATTTGCACGACTAGCTCTAGTGTCTGCTACGTTGTGTCGGGTGTGCAGGGAGGTTTGATGGCGTCCCCCCCTCGTGGGTTGCAGGGGGGCGATAGACCCCCTGTGCGCGGGTTCGGGGGCAACGCCCCCAAGAAAAAAAAAATCCTCGAGAAACATGTCACATTTTTGCCTTGTTTTTCATGTCTATTGTTGGGCGGTTTTTTGGCACATGGTTTTTGCCGATGGTTTTCTATTTCCAGTTAAGGAATTACGGTTGTTGACTAATCCAGGTCATTGAGTTAGGGTTTTGGATGTCGTTGGCTCCTATATGTATATTGTATTGTAAACAATGTATCACCATGAATGAATATAGAATATGTTGGTTTTCCCGGTTTGGGTTTCAAGCGGAAAAATCTCTGTGTAATGTGTCTATTTGCCATTGTATATTTTCTGTTCTTTTATTGAAAATATGTTTGCAATAAAATTTGCACAAGGTTAAAATCTACATTGACATGGCACGTCTAAATGAGGGAAATCGCTTGCACATGAAGATATTTCCTTTGGAGGCCGAACATCTCCCTCAAAAGCCTCAACGACTTGCTCATTATGCCAAAACAACACCCTTTAGGGCATGACGTCACCCCTAAAAGGGGATTTTCTTTTTGCAAATTTGAATTTTGAGATGTAAAAGGACAAAGGAGGAGGTCAGCTTCCCTAATTTAATGTTGACATGTTGAATTGTGGACAAAAGGGTTTTAGGTGACCTCCTATAAAAAGAGGTCGCCCCTTTTGTCATATAATCATAACACACTTGAGAATTACATATTGCTTGGCTGAAATTTTCACCCTACTTGGGAAATTCACTCTCTCTCTCTCTCTCTCTTATGAAATTTTGAATGTCATTACTTGTCTATTGGAGGAATAAGCTAGGCGCTATCTCTTGGATGTCTTGTTCTTGCTCCTGTGATGGAATGTTTTTGGTAATGAAAGGTTTATTTTGTTATCTCTTGGACTAGGTAAGGAATTTATGCTTTATGTTGTTTCTTTCTTGGTTGCAAGGTTAATTTTTCTAAACTCTCAGAGGAGTATAAGGGCATACACCCTCCACCAAAATCTATCATTATTGTCATTGAATAAGCTATTGCAAAGGTTGCTAGGAGGAGTTAAAAGGCTTACACCCTCCTAGATTTACCTTGCTAGGTTTTTTTTGCTTTAGGGAGTAAAAAGGCTTACACCCCTAGAGAAGTAACAAACCCTAGCCCTTATACAAGAGACTCCATAACCCAATTGATAAGACACTAATCTAATTTTCATTGGAGAAACAAAATCATTGCATTGGTATGTGTGAATTGTTGAGATATTACGATTGTTTAAGTTGGAATTGATCTTACATGTTATAAGCTAAGTCACCTGACACGGGGACACGAGACATGAAGGACACAGAAATACGAGTATCCGACACAGGCACGACGACCCCCGGAAATAGGACATGGAGGACACGTTATATATATAATTTATATATCAAAATTTAAATTATGAATTAAATATGCAAAAATGAAATAATTAAACTGTAAACAGTTACATGATGATGATACAAATTCAATCATACAACTAGTACTAACTTACTAACTACTAAGTTACTAAGTTACTAACATAAATGATGACATTGTCAACTCAACATTGTTGTCCAAACCCATATCATCGAGAAACACATCCCACATCTTTGTCTTTCCCTTCAACCACTCTTCTCTCTGCCTAGTGCCTACAAATAATACAGAGGTTGGTGTGCAGATACACCACTAAGTCCCTTGACACGATGACAAAGAGAAGAGTTCAACAAAAGAGTTTATACTTGAGTGAAGGGTACATTTTTACTAGGGTTGTGAAAGAAGAGTTCAACAATCAATGCCACCAACATCGAGGTACATAAAGGCTATGGTGCCCTTGATTAAATGCCAGTTTCATACATTCTTACATGATAGAATCCAGTGGAAACATTGCAATCCTGCCAATCTTGAAATCCTGAAAACCGTTAAGTCTGTTGAATTTTGAATGGGACCTAAAATTCTACTTTCTCCATATGAAGTCCAATGAGTTTGGAACCACTCTCAAACATCCTAAAACAATTAATAGTAATGTTAAAAATTTAAGTAAAAGGATGAAAATGAAAGATAAAGGAGAATGTCACTTTTACTTACTAGGGCAGGTAAAAGTGAGGGGGTGGGGACCTCTTTAAACAGAATTAGTAAGGAAAAATAACCCTTAGTTGCACACTGAAACACCTCGTAGCTGCAACTTGCATGAGAAAACATGAGCGAGGGTCCTTTTCTGAGTAGGACACGTGTCTTATTTTCAAGACACGTGTGTCCTGTGAACATGACACATTCTAAACGAGTATCTGACATGTGTCCTATCGTTTGGTGTTCGACACGTAGGATTCGCGACATGAGAGGGGGTTTGGACGTGTCAGGTGACTTAGGTTATAAGCATTTTTATGCCCTAAGGGCATCTTTTTTAGCCTGGTAATTCTTACTTTTGTTATAAACTAAAGCTACAGCCATTAGGGCTACAGCAAAATGACCTCCTACTTCATCTATTGCTCACCTTTCTACCACTGAAATGTGCTTACACGCTGCCAATATTAAACTACTTGTCATTGGCTATCTTTTGGGTGGATTGTTTGTTGATTTTAGTGGCTAGAATTTGTTGTTGTAGCACTTGTTTGATACAACCACAAGGATTCCCTAATACACTGTCGATAACATCTTTTTGCAGCCCTATTTTGCCATCAAAAGTTGAGTTTAAGTATTGGAATATTATCTACATGTTTTGGACTTAATTATCCAATAATCATTTGATGACTTTGATGGTAAATTGTGCAGTTGTTATAACTTACAAATTCTGATATAAATCTTATATATGGTGCAATTTTGGGACAACAAACTTATCTTGTTGATTCCTCTTATGTTTTGAGGCTTATATTGCAATACATCGTCTTGTTTTGGTGGTCTAACATTGTCTTGCAGGTACACAACACTTGGCAATCATTTCTCCATCAACAAGACTCTTTCACAAGCCTTGCTTCACCTCCAAGCTTGACCTATAGGGGACTCACTCATCATTATCTCACTTTCCATCTCAATCTCCGTAGGGCCACCGGGATTCCCCCCTTGTGGTGATTTCATCATCACTAAAGTGAGGGGAGTGTCTATCTAAGGTGACTATGGGTAGGTAGTCCCATACTTATCTCACCTTTGTGACTTGGGTTGGGCTTTGCCCAAGATATAATCCCTGAGATAACAAGTATTATCTATTCCTTTCTTTAAAGCAACTAGATTTGCCAGTCATTCCCTCTACCATCACATTCAAAAGACCTAGTTTGATGATCCCCTAAGCCAAAATAGTAGTGGTGGTCCCATCGCTAGCCAAGTCATTTTTCTGACTTGCAACCTGACCAATTAATAGTTATATTTATTCGCTTGATACTAAATAACATCACTAATTCTTTCGGAAAATATATAACAATCTCATGGATCGAATATGCATATTTGAAAGAAAGAGACTCCACACCCCCGTCCAGAACATGAGAATACAAATTTAAGAACATATCCCCTCTGCATGGCCCCTGAGACAAGGTAGTGATTGAATGCCCATTGTGGCACTAAATTGGAAAACATCCAACACTCTTCAAAAAGGGTGTAGTCTAAACGTTCGGTAACTATTCTCATAATCGAGTTATATAATTGTTGGTTAAATCACAATTTTCTGTTATTTAAATTGTATTTTTAAATCTATAAATGGATTCAACGAAAATTTATCAGAAAAAATGACTGAAAAAATCTAAAACATAAAACGTTTAAATAAGCACATGAGTTGCAGGAAATGGCAAAGAAAGCAAATGAAATAAATATTCAGTTCTGTGCGCTGCAAAACTTTTGAATATATGGCATAATTTGCCACACAAATTGTGACTCGCTTACAATCTAAAGGAACAATAAGAAAAACCAAGGAGCAAGAAAATAAAGCAGGAGGAGGGTGTGTAGGAAAAGAAGAAAAAATGAAAAGTGTTTCTGTAGCAAAAGAATATTGCAGCACGAATTGGAAGATTTCACTCACTCGTCGAGAAATTCGGACAAATGTATGGCAGAGTCTCCCACAATTAGGGCCGAAACCGATCAATGAGGGTGACTCATTTTCTGCACGATAACCACCGAAAAATTAGAAACCCGCATGCTTCTGTGCAGGAAAACTTCCATGGGCTCCTCGGTCTTTGAAGTTCGAATGAGCGAGCCTTCCCTCGCTTGCCATTTCACTGGTAGGGTTTCTTTGCTCTTGGCCAATATTGATTCTCCTCTTGAATTTTGAGTTTCTTTTGCACATACGAGCTTTTCACCATTTAAAAGACCATGTATTTGTGATGATGATTCTTGACTATGTTGCAGCTATTTTTAATTTTTTGCAGTTGAATGTTAATGTAGTCCATTACATACGCATAAACTTTAAAAAAATACACTCAGAAATGCAATAATATTTTAAGAGAATCCATTGAATAGTTGAAAGTGATTCATCGCTTCTATTTAGATCAATTATTCCTGGATATTTGGAGGAGATTGGGTGAACTGTGTGGCTTGGGATACACTAAACCAAAGAATTGGTTGAACTATGTGGCTTGGGACAACCAAAAAAAAAGGGTATGTCGTAATATATTTATGGAAACAATAACTACTATGAAGAATAATTAAACTTTAAAAAGGAGTAGAAGGAGAGGGGGATATCGTATATGATCCCAAGGAAAACATTAAATAAGCTTTGAATGGGGTCTATCTAAGGCAACCAATAACCAAAGTAAAGTGTTGGGTCTTTTTCAAGGACTAAAGATTCTTAACTCAAGGAGAATAAGAAGTTTCTTGGCTATAGGAGATCCCTCAATTATCACTAGGTATATGCATTATTCTACCATCCCGAAGGACTCCATTTTGGCCAGGCTTATTCATAAAATACAAAAGGAAGTGAGGAGGTTTGATTTTGTAGTTTTCTTTCATGTGTTAAGAGACTAAAATTATCAAGCTAATCACTTGGCTAATGGAGCCAACCATTTGAATGTTGGAATTTTAGGAACAAAAGGGGGGTGATATCCTCATTCCTAATCCCCTAAGGTAGTGGTTAATAACCTTAAACCATGGTCACAATGAGTAATACAAGGCATGACATGTGGAGGAGATCATTTAAGAGGAAGAGACATGTGTTAACATCCAAGAGGATGTAGGTACCCTCGCACATTTCAATCAAGATGGAGGAGCAATTATATATTGGTCTCCTTATTAACATGAGGAATGGAGGTGGGATTACTTTGGTTTAGGACTTGGCCAGTCTTTAGTTGGTATGTATCATTGGGCTTAGGGAGGAATTGGACCTGACTTGTCTCAATCCTGACATTTATTTGAATCGTTTTGTTTGGTGTAAGGAGGAACGTAGAGGCAATGGACTAGACCTAGCTTTAAGTATTTTCCTAGATCTTTGGACCACACTCTGTGTGGAAAGCTAGTGCACTAGTTGTGGTTCACATTGGAGCCTAGATTAATTGGAACATGGCGAAGCATAACCACCCCAAACATTTATTTTCATGAGAAGCATTGGACTTGTGACGAGCTATGAGGAGATAGGAGATGCTTCTAGTAGATAACCAAGTAGCCATTTCCCATTTGCAAAACATAGTTTCTAGCTTGGATGAAGTTCAGAACAATGGCCATGCATAATTATTAGAGATAATGACACAACAAAAAAGGCAGATTGAGAAGCTTGAAGATAATTGTAACACATTGTACCAACCAGTTCTTGGCCTTGCTAAGAGCTCTCGATTTGAGGCTACCAATCCAAGGATGTCAATTGGGTTTACTCTAGAACTGGAAAAGGAAGAAGAAATAGTCAATCAAGCCCCTCAAGGCCTGAAAATAGAACTTATGGATGAGGAGTCCAAGCCAATAACATGAGATAAACATGAAGCCCATAGTGGGAATGAATTTTTTTTTATCTCAAGTCCAGTTATGTTTTGCAAGCTAATTTTGTTATTAGGCCAATACCTTAGGATACATACTTGGAGTTATTTGTGTTACAATTCTATGCAAGACATAACAACTCATTATGTAGGGCTTAATTTTAAATTTTGGATATTTTTTGAATGTTTGGCTCCTAGAAAACCCTCCTTTATTTGTATTAATATGTTGTATGGTGCGGCCACAACAACTTTTTAATACAAATATTAATTGTTTCAATAAAAAGAAAATAACAATAACTAAACCTAATAAAAAAAATTGATGATTAAATAGTAAGGGCATAAAAGCAATTTGATTGCAATGTTGTAGACAGTTATCCATAAATAAAGTGGATATAATTAATACCTTAAATTGAACCATAACACTAATGTTTAGAACTACAATTATTATAGTCCTTTGTTTCATATAAATAGTCATCGAGAACATTGACTAAGATCATTTTTATCTTGGTGAACAATTCATTGGTTAGAAAAGAAGGTAGCTCCCTTGAAGAAGCCCATTATGCTTACTCTTATTTAATCTTACTCTTATGGTTATTTTGTGTTTTGTATTTTCTTTTACATTTTTAGTCGTTAAGTGTATCTTTATCTTAGTGAATAATTTATTGGTTATAAAAGAAGGTAGCCCCTTTGAAGAGCATATTACCCCCTCTCGCCTAGGGGTAACTAGAGGAGATCATGTCTCATGGCCCGCAATGAAGACAGTGATACCAATGATGATGACGATGATGATGATCAGTATTCTCCATAGATATCATCCCCTTAGATGCCTCCCTCCTCATCCAGCTCAACTTATCACACCTAATTAGCATGGTTCATCAAATGATGGTGGTCTAACACATTATGAGGTACACTAGTCATTGTTTCATATAAAGTGCCATATGTAATGTGTTGGACACGAGAATCTAGATAAGTGTGAGATGTGTATTATTCATTGATATGATAGACATATAAATACATTTCAGATGACCTTTCGATTCATATTCTAAGGTATCTTGGACTCTCGATGACCGTTACACTATCACTCAGTGTTTTACATTCCTTCAAGTGACTAATACCATAACCTTGGCAGATTAGGTTTCCAACATTCACCCCCTTAATCTTAAGGGGTGTATGTGAGTCCAATAAGAGAGTTGAAATCTGAAAGTGGAAAGTTGAAGTCTGGAAGTGTGCAATTTTTTATGGATGAATGTGCTCTTTGAATCTGGTAGTTTTGGGATGACCACAAACCAAGAGGCTAGCAGAAGAATATGTCTTATACTAAATGGTGATGGTGGTTTAAGGAATACCGCAAACCAATTTGGTGGTTTAAGGATGACCAAAAACTATGAAACTTGGCTCTAGGGCTCAATGATTCTCGGAACATTTCCTAAGTTAGTTAGAATCTGGAAGTTGTTGTCTTCTGCTAATTAGAAGTGCTATCGAATGTTGCTTTAAAGATGACCATAAATTGTTGTATATTAGAAGATCAAAGTCTTCTACTAAGTGGAGGTTTAACGAAAACCACAAACCAGTCTGGTGATTTTGGGTGACCACAAACTGAATCGTGTCTTCTTGTCATGCTCTCTTGTTACTGCTCATGCTTGCTTGATACTACTCGATTGATAAGACTTCAAAACTTGAAGCTTGATTATCGCTCGTTGATATTATTCCCCCTTATCAAGTACAAGGTGAGAAGATGTAAATCCTTTAGTTTCAAGATGTGTCAATACTCAAGAGTGAATTCTACGATATGACTAATATATCTTCTTGGTTATTGATGACCATCGCCAAGAAGTGATCCACCCATAGTGGTTATTCACTCTTGCAAATTTTTTATGTTTTGAACATTTGTTTGAAGGATGATTGTGTTGTTCACAATGCTCACAAGGATGAAAATAAAAGCATTGATCTTCCATGTAGCCAACTCTGTGACAATGTTGCCATTTTAGAATCTTCTCTTGAACTTGAGCAAATGAATATGAACCTTCTTGAAGCAATCCAGCACTCTAGAATTGGACCAACTTGGTATAATCCAGAAGGTGATAGGTCACCTCCATTTTACATCCAAGACATGTTCTATTCTTGTTGTGTTTGATTTCTTCCCAAGGACTGATGATTAACTTGGAAAGAGGGATGAACTTCATTTCTACTTGAATGTGAAGTTGTCTCATCGATTTTCTCCCATGTCGGTTGTTGGTATGAATCAACATCATATTCTTCTTCAAAAAAATGATTGTTCTGAATAGGGATAATTTCAAAATGTCGAAGATTATTTTGTTGGATTTCTTCATGTTGGAGTTGTGTTTCAAGCTGGAGAAATCCAATTTTGTCCTACAAATGTGGTAAACATGTTAGAACATCAATGAGATTTTCTATGTCATTTGTGACTGTATTTTCCACATAAGAGAGCATTAGAGTGTTAAGTAACTCTAATAGTTCATCAATTCGAGCCATGGATCATACCTCACATGGTTTCTTGCAACTCCACCCTTTAACAATCATATGCAAACTCAGCAAATGAAGCTCAACAAATGAAGGGTGTCAGCTTCTACCGAAAATGCACCTGTTGACAATGCAACTCAACTTGGAAAGATAAAATATCAAACCATGGTGAACTATTCAAAAGGATGAGGAAGAAATTGACCCAGCAGAGATATTAAACTTGCTAAAACAAATCAAATTGATTCAATTTGGCTTCAATAGGAGAGGGGTGCACAAATACCTTATAGGGTTTGACCGCCCCTCCAATGCTTTAAACATTCATCATGGATGTACAATTTATCCAAAATTCTTGTTCAAAATAAAGAACCCTCGATCCGTTCACATAACCAACAAGGAGATTGATGAAGATTAGGTCACACACAAAGAGGTATCACACATTACCATAGTTTATTTCATCTCACTCCATCATTAGAGAGGAACAACCTCAAAAACACTGTTCAAATGGGCTCTTCACACGAAATGCTTGTGTGCAACACAAAATATCTTGTGGGAGCTTATAACCCAACGATGAAAGTGATGATCCAAAAAAGAAAGGAATGATTTAATTTTCTTAGTGGAGATTAAGTCAATTGGACTCTCATCGACAGTTTCAAGAATGAAAAATTAAATTTATGTCCACCATTACATCCTTGACAACTAAAATAAACCTCAATATGGATTGACTAATATATGGAGTCTTATCTCAACAACTACATATCCTCCAATCGATTTAGGAGTGTCATTAACCAACCCTTGATAATCAAGAACCTTATGTTTCAGTTGCTCAGTGGGATCACTCATTTCCACAACAATTGATTCTTACACAGGGACCTGAAGCCTTTAAATCTGTTGCTAAACATTAACACTGGTTTGTTGAAAATTGTTGATTTCGGGCTAGGAAGAGGCTACTTCGATCCTGAGATGCTCTACAGCCTAATTGTGGTGACTGCATTGTATAGAGATCCTGAATTGTTGTTGGGAGACACACTATACTCTTCTTTAGTTGACATATGGGTTGTTGGTTGCATTTTTGCAGAGATGTATAAGAGGCGTCCTCTCTTCAAAACTCTCCATGCCCTAGAACATATTCATGCAAAATTTCAACTATTTGGAACTCCAAATGAAAATGTATTTCCAAGGGTTACACACTTATAATATTGACATAAATTTCCTCACTGGAAACTTGCCAGTTTGGCTGAGCAAGTGTCAATTATGGATCCACAAGCTCTAAATTTGTTGTCTCAAATGCTACAATATAATCTTGACAACATAATATTGGCAAAGAGAGCAATGTGTCATCCTTAATTTTCTGAATCGCATAGTTAGCAATGATAGAGACACCTCTAACAATTGGATATGATCCTTGAGAACCAAGTTTCCCCTTCCAAATAGATATCTGGAAGAAAGCATTTACTAGTTAGAGCCATGAGATTCTGAGAGGAGAGATAAAGTTTGACAAACATGAGTCAATGCACGAGAACTTGGATTCATTATGAGAATCACAAAGTGATGGATTTCCCTACTTTTGTACCTTATTATCATTGTAACGTCCCCCAACTCAACCAGGGAACGCTACTTGAGGAATTATACACAAAAATATTGATATTTTCTGCTGATGCATTTACTGTAGCTTACTAGCTACGATTTAATTCACAAGTTTTACCAAATTTTACTACGTATAAATAAATGCATCTACAAAAATCCAAATGAACATGAATGCAACTAATAACTCAATCACAACAGTAATTAACCATTTACATACATATTAATTAAACTCCTAAATAACTCAGAAAAATGGATAAAACACTTATCTTTTATAAAACATTTATGCAACCAACTAGTTGGGAAGGACGTTCAACCCAACCACAGACCTGTTGTTCTAAGTCACAACAACAAGTTACCCTCGAGTTGGGGATAAGAATCCATAAAATAAGGGTGCCTCTCATAGTCCACACACAACTAAATACCTCACAACCCATTGATATTCTCCTACAAAGATCTCAAATGTACCTCCAACTCTCTTCCTCTTGACCTTCCCAACCCAAGGAATGTACCCCTTCATGGATCGTAGTCCATTGGACCTCCCATTTATTTCAGGCTCTCTTTAGCTTAGGTAGCTAGGAATCTCTCTGCTGGGAACTCAAGGGACTCACTGCGAGGAAAACTACCAACAACCAACAACAACACTTTTTGTTATAGTGCAACTCACTCAGGAGTTCACTCTTCAGGCCTGACCACCTAGTTCTTCAATTTCCAGCTCCAAATACAATCTAAAATTCTTGAGCATGCTCCTAAATTATGTTCGACAACACAGGTATTCCAACAAAGAAAGAACACCTTCAGTAACCACTCACATAACCAGATCAAAGATCAACACACCAATGTTTTCACGTGGTAAAACCCCTACGGGGAAACATCCACGGCCCCAACCAACGCGGCCACTTGGAGCAGTTTATTAATGCAAAGAAAAAAATTACAGAGAGATTTTACAAGAGAGTTTCTCACAATCGATCATCGGCAAATGACCCTCCATTCTCTTTAAATAGAGATCATGGACCAATCGGTTGTTAAGCCACGGATCAATGGTCGTTAAGATCGAGGAGAGTATGAACCGAGGGATCACTCTATGTCGGGAACATATCATGACCGTCGGATTGCCTAACTACAAATGCATACTAATGCATACTAAAGAAACACAATTTTACCTAACGACATATTAGACCAAGTAGATCTTAACTAACTCCTAAGTG
>ML798647.1:176986-198946 GCA_009831015.1 Picea engelmannii | reverse complement strand
TCTCACAATCGATCATTGGCAAATGACCCTCCATGCTCTTTAAATAGAGATCATGGACCAATCGGGTGTTAATCCACGGATCAATGGCCGTTAAGATCGAGGAGAGTATGAACCGTCAGATCACTCTATGTCGGGAACATATCCTGACTGTCGGATTGCCTAACTACAAATGCATACTAATGCATACTAAAGAAACACACTTTTACCTAACGACATATTAGACCAAGTAGATATTAACTAACTCCTAAGTGTCTAAACATCCTAACAAATTCACCCAACCTCCTTGCTCCAGCTCTAGTGCTCTTTTTCCTTGTTTTTTTCTTGTTGTTCATGCCCAACTAAATGTGTAAAAACTGCCTATAATAGCCCATACGAATTTCCTCCATTTTCCCAAGACCATTGATTGCTCACTCTGCCCAATGTTGATTGTTTCTTCCCCATGTTTTTCCAATAACTATGGGATGTGACTCTCACACCCACCCTCTTACATAAGTTTAATGATTGGGATCTCATACACTCAAACAAAAATTAGAAGTTTTCCCCAATGATAATAAAAATTCAGAAAATTGTGTTTGGATTAATACTCATAGGTCATTTCCCTCTCCCCCCCCCTCTAAAACACTCCCTAGACATTCCCCTCTCTTTTGGATAAATCAACCCCCATCTATGTCCATATTCCTAGCAGTTGACATCAAATTATTTTTATTAAAACATAAAATACATTCCATATATTACATCGCTTGGCCATAGACACATTTGTATTTACATTATGCATTAATTAAACTAGGGATTATGGTGAAGATGCTACATTCCCTCTCCCCTGCAATTGTGCATTGTCATCAATGCACAACACCATGCTGAAATACATAGACAAATTTACATCACAATATTCAGAAAATAAAACAAAAGTCTATATTTTTTTTACCCTCCAATAGCAATCCCAACCATAATCTCTCGTCCTTCTCATCTTGTTGACCCTAGGAATGCAACCCCTTCACTCCCTTCATTCCATTGTGTTGCACCATTCTTTTATCAAGACTACTAGCATTAATGATCAAGAAATTATGAGATGTGGTTTTGGAAACTAGTTGCCCAAAAATGGGGTCTTGCATTTTCAGCTTCTATTTTCTTCAAAATTAACAAAAAATTGCAGGTGTTACTCCCGTATTATTTCTTCATGCTCCCATATTACATATTCAGGACCTTAGCAAGTCCATTGAACCTTTCCCAACCCTATGGCTTTGTTCTGGAGCACTTTGACTTTCCGGTCCATGATGCGTACTAGTTCCACCTAAACATCCCCTGTGTTTTCCATCTGGATCACAATCCAATCAATTATGTAGTTAGGGTCTGGCACATATTTGTTTAATAACAATACATGAAATACATTATGCACTCTCATGGATGCGGGAAATGCTAACATGTATGCAATTGGCCCTATCGTTTCTAATATTTCGAAAGGTCCACAATATCTTGCTACCAACTTTGGGAAACAACCCAATCTTATTGAACTTCTCTTCGCTTAAGAAATACATGTTCTCCCACTTTAAAATCTTTGAAAATTATGTTCTTGTCTGCATAGATTTTCTTTCCATAATGGCAAACCTTTAAATTCTATCTGATTTTTGCCATCTGCTCTTCCATTTCCTTTAAGAAATCTGGCCCAATGATAGCTCTATCTACTGGGTTATCCTATCTCACTGGTGTGTTACACTTCCTGCCATACAAAGCTTCAAATAGGATCATTTTTAATGAGGATTGATACGCATTATTATAAGAAAACTCCCCTAAGTGGATATAGTCTTCCCATTTTGATGGTTGGTCCATCACATACATCTTGAGCATGTCTTCAATTATCCTATTGGTCCTCTATGTTTTCCCATATGACTATGGGTGATATGTCGTACTAAGATTCATATTTGTCCCAAATCCTTTGAACAAACCTTTACATAATTTGGATTTAAACTTGGAATCTTTGTCTTAAACTATTTCCTTGGGCACTCCATGTAGCATGGTAACTTCCTTCATGTAGATATTCATAATGTTTGTTGCCTTATGTGTTGTCTTCACAAAAATAAAATGTGTTGTCTTAGTCAATTTGTCCACATCCACCATGATGGAATCATGTTGTTTCACTATTTTGGGAAGCTTTGTAAAAATATCTATCATAACCACTATTCACTTCCGTTTTTGGATGGGCAATAGCTATAAAAACCCCGTTGGATGCATGTGCTTTGTCTTTACTTTTTGGAATTCTAGACATCGGACTATTAGCCACTTATTTCTTCATTCTCGGCCAAAAGTACCGACTCCTTACAATTGAAATGGATTTATGATATCCCAGGTGCCTAGCATATGGCACATTGTGCATTTCTCTTGGAATATTTTTCAGCTCCATGGAATTCGGCACATACACCATGCCTTTGTACAAGAGGATTCCATCCTCTTTCAATTCATAATTTTAAAATTTTTGTTGTGAATTGCTTTGTTGTAATTTTTCTTTTGTTTGCAAATAATGTTGATTTGAATCTGTTGCTTCAAAAATTTTATCTTTTAAATTTTTCCTATACATGCTAATGGTTGAAATATGCACTTCATGAACTCTTCTATTGAGTGCATAAGCCACTTGATTTTCTTTGCCCTTAATATGTTTGATTTCAAAATTGTACCCACTAAGGAACTTCAGCCATACAGTTTGTCTAGAATTTATTGTTGGTTTTATAAATAAATGTTTCAAACCTCAGTGGTATGTTCTTAACTCAAATCTCTTCAACATGTCATAATGTCTCCACATTTTTAATGCATTTACAATGGTCGCTAACTCTAGATCATGTGTAGCATAATTTTTCTCATGCTCTTTTAGTTTTCTAGATTCATAGCATACTACATGATCCTTTTGACTGAGAACTCCACCAAGCCTTTACTTGCACGCATCTATGCACACCAAAAATTCTTCATCTAAATATGCAATCTTTAAAATTGGCACACTTGTCAAAATACTTTTCAACTACTAGAAACTTTCTTCACACTTTGGATTCCATTCAAACTTCACTCCCTTCTTTTGCAAATAAGTGAATGGGATTGCAATATTCGAAAATCCTTTTATGAATCTTCAGTGATAACCGAAAAGACCCATAAATTATCTGACCTCTGTCACATTTCTTGGTGTGGGCCATCCTTTAATGGATTTTTCTTCTCATGATCAACTGCTATCCCATCCCCTGAAATAATATGCCCCAAGTAGTGGATCTTCTTTTGATAGAAGATGCACTTACTTAACTTGGCATACAATTTATGCTTCATTAAAACCTTTAGCACCATTCTCAGATGCTTCTAATGTTTTTCCTTAGACTTATAATAGATGATAATATCATCTAAGAAAACAATGACAAACTTATCTAGGTACTCCCTGAACACTCCATTCATTAGACACATAAAAATAGTCAGGGCATTTGATAGCCCAAATGGCACTATTACGAATTCATAATGCCCATACCTTGTTATGAACATTGTTTTGTTGACGTCTTCTTCTTTTTTCCTCACTTGATGATAACCTCATCTCAATTCAATCTTGGAAAAGATCCTTTCACTTTTCAGTTGATCAAATAAATCATCAATCCTCAACAAAGGATTTTTGTTCTTTATAGTGATCACAGAGGCTTCACCTTGTTAATCAATATCTTATCATGTTCATTCATAAAAGGTTTTTTTTTAATGTGAAAAATAAAGTCAATATATTGTAGGTATTGGAGGGGATGTGGGGTCTTAGGGGGCTTATAGGTTTTGGGGGGTATAAAAAGGAATATCTAGTAAAAATAGGGGTTTCTTTTATTGGAAAGATGTATCGGGATGGGGGTTCAATAAAAAAAATTTTGGGAGGTATTTATCAATATCTAGTGAAATTAGGGGTATTCTTTAATATCCCATAAATGAAGGCGTTATGTCATAGGTTCACCGAGTGAAGACCCTGTGATAGTGACCTTGTTCAGCTGCCTAAAATCAATACATAACCTTAAGGTTCCATCTTTCTTCTTCACAGAAATAATTGGGTCTCCCCAAGGTGACGCACTTGGGCGTATATACCCCTTCTTCAAAATCTCTTCAACTTGCATCTGAAAATCTTTCAATTCTGGTGTGCCCATTCTGTAAGGTGTCTTGGAAACTGGGGCATCACTTGGCACCAAATCAATAGAGAAATCAATGTCCCTCTTTGATGGAAGTCCTCGGATTTCCTCAAAAAAATCTTCAAAATCTCTCAAGACTGGACAGTCTTTAATACTTGCCACTTTATCTCTAGCCACCTCTTCCATATGAGCTGCAAAAATTTAACATCCTTTCTTGAAATTATTTTTCAGTTGCATGGTTGAAATTTCTCTAACAGCTACAACTCTTGGAATTTCTTGAATATTTCCTTGTTGTCCCTTCTCATCAAGACAGATTATTGTCTTGTTGTAACAGTCTAGAACAAAATGGTGTTTTTCCAACCAATCCATGTCAATTAGATAGTCATATGAACCCAAAGGTATAATGTTCACATCTACCTTTGTGTTGAGTACATTCAAGTCTATTGGACAATTTTTAACCAACTCGTTGATCTTTCTCTTAGCCCTCCTGGCTAATTGAGCTAACCAATATTTCTTATGCTTACTCCTTTGCATGTGAAATCTTTCAATAACATTAGGGTTTATGTAACTATGGCTAGCTCCATAATCAATTAAAATTGCTATAGGATGATTATTGATCTTACCTTCCACCTCAATCATGGGAGACTGATATTTTTCTTGCTTGTTGTCTAAGGCTACATAAATCATTAGCATGCTTCCTCCCATGTCTTCCATTGTTTCATCCTCTTGAATGTTGTGAAAAATCCCCATTCTTTCACCTTTGTGAGGGAATTCCCAATATAAGTGATTTCCCTCACATTCCCAACATTATACAGGTTGTTGCCTTGGCCTTTTCTGAAAGGATATACTATCTTGTGCTCATTTTGGGTTGATTGTCCTTGTTGATTTTCTTGGGAGTTGTTCTTGAAAAAGGGTGGCTAAAAACCTTTTTTCCTTTTCTCCTTCTTAAACACATGCAATTTTACACTTGCAATTTAAAGAGATAAGTCTTCTTCATTTTAAAGATCTATTGGAAACATATTCACTCCATTTTCATATCAGTTGGTATCAGAGCTTTGGTTTTTGAAGGCTTGATTGTTTGCAAGTTGTTTTTGTTTTTTTTATCCTTACAAGGTTGAAGCTCACAAGAGGAGAAGGTCAACTTGTAGAGCCAAGTTCTCAACTGTTAAGATGGAGAACTATCAAATCACCTCAAGCTTCAAGGAGATATTCACCAAGTATGGCTCATGAGGAGAGTCATGGAACCCTTTCTTCAGAAGAGGAAACTTTCAGGAAAGCTTTCTTTGATATGGCTGAAATGGTGAAAGTGTTATTTGATGAAAGGAATGCAAGATTGCAAGGTGAAAGCTCCAACCCTCCAAAGGGCAATGGAGACAGTGGTGATAAAAATCCAAAGGGAAATGGAGGGAGTGGTGATTCTCCACCTCCTTCACCTCCATCTTCCACCTCTTCCACCATTTCACAAGCACCTCCAAATTCTCCAAAAGGACATGGTAAAACTCCTTTACAAACTCTTTGCTTAAGCCTGATATTAAGTTTGAATTGCCTATGTACAATGGAGAGGTAAATGTTGAGAAATTAGATAATTGGATTCGTCAGATTGAAGTATATTGTAGGATACAAAGGATCACAGATGATGAAACTCATATTCAACTTGCTTCTTTAAGATTGGACAGTGCATCACTCATTTGGTGGGAAGCCAAAACTCAAGAGGACATGAAGAAACATGGTAAAGTTTTTTCCTCTTGGAATGATTTTATTGTTGCAATTCAAAAGGAAATTTTATCCATTAGCATACATGCAGAAAGATATTATGGATTGGCAAAACTTTAGGGAAGCTAAAGGACAATATGTGCAAAGTTTTACTCAAGAATTTAGGAGAAGAGCTTTGGTTTTGGGTGTAGATTTTTCTTCACGAGATACTTTGCTCAAATACATTGGAGGTTTTCATAGCTACTTTAGGCATACAGTGATTATGTTTAACCCTTCAAATCTAGATGAAATATGTGTGCAGACTACTCATTTAGAGGCAAGAGGAAGGAATGAACCTCAAGAGGGCAACAATAAGTCTTTTAATGGAGACAAGGGAAAGAGGAAGTTTGAAGGAAGTGGAAAGAAAAATGATTCAGTCAATAAAGAGAGAGAGAAACTCTCTTCTAAACATTGTTCAAAGGATGGCCATGATGAAGACCATTGTAGGAAACTTCATCCTGAAAAGAGACCCAAAAAGTTCAACAACAAAGAGAAACCAATCATTGTTTCAACTGTACAACAAGATTTAGGATCTGATTCGGAAGATGAAACGAAAATCAAAGCCATCGGTTTACAAGCTAAGAATTCTATTGCAAGCACTAGTTCTTCAAATTCTGCCATCAATGAAACTCAACATGAAAAAGAAAGGATAGAGCTTTTCCACATAAGGGTAATTTCAAAACATACTAAGATAGATACTCTTTTTGATACAGGATCACAAGAAAACCTTATTTCTGAAGACATTGTCAAGAAACTAGATTTGGAAACTACTCCTCATCCTAAACCATACCCTTTAGGTTGGATATGTGACAATGCCAAATTGCATGTGACAAGAAGGTGTAAACTCAGATTTTCCATCATTGCAAACTATATAGATGAGGTAGAGCTTGATGTTATTCCATTGGATATTTTTGGTACTGTGTTTGGAAGCCCATACTTATAGGATAGGAGAGACATTTTCCATCATCATGAGAACAAGTATCATTTGTTTAAAAATGGAGTTGAGTACATTGTTAGACCACACATAAAGAAGATGAATTTGTCACTTACAAATGTTGGACAAATGAAGAGACTAGTCAATGCTAGTAAGAACCTTGTATTTTTTATGACTAAACCCAAAGACAATGATGAAGAGCAAGTTCTCAAAGGATGTGATACAAAGTTACAATCTGATTTGTATGAGGTTGATAACGAAAATGTTGAGATGTTCCAGGGGTATCCAACAAGAGATTCTATTGCAGCAAGGAAGTCCTCTTTCAAACATTGACATGTGCAGGATGTCAGACATGGAGAATGTTGAAATCAGAAAACAAGCCCAAGAGTTGCTTGACAAAGGGGTCATCAAACCAAGAACTTTGCCATGCAGGTCACCAATTGGTTTGGTTCCAAAGAAAGATTGTATATGGCGTATGTGGGAAGATTTCAGAGCCTTGAACAAGACTACAGATATGATTATTGAAGGAGACAAATGGAAGAAAGGTTTGAGATCAAAGCAAGCTCCATTGCATTCCTTGACAAGTTATGTTTTCCACTTGGTGATAAGGGTGAAAGTGTCAACAAGATAAGGGAATCACATTCTTCTCTTGTTGCTGGCCATTTTGGTGTGGGAAATATGGTGGCTAGATTGCAAAGCAAGCATCCTAAGTTTTGGAATGAGCATCTACACTAATTTCAACATGTTTATAACCAGACCAAGAAGTTCATTGAACTAGTTCAGTTTGTGCATCAAACCATTCAAGAACAGTTCAGAAAGAGCCAAGCCAAGTACACAACAAAGCATGACAAGTTTCGTATTGGTCTCAAAGGCACCAATCCAAGAAAGGTTGGATGGATTGAGATTGTAAGGGTGAGGGAACTGTACCCTCAACTACAGATTGACTAAAATTAGTCTTTTGGAGGTCCAAAAGCTTCCCAATGGGGAGGTGTGATCCAGGGGATCAAATTTTGCTCAAAATAAAAGTGCTCAGAATCGCTTCAAAAGGGACATGTGCATAGGCCTCATCGTTACGAACTCAACACAACTTGAATGGGCTCAAACAGACGTCGTATGAGAAAGATATCATGTTCTATTTATTTTTCCAAACATGCAAAATTTTGCTGACTGTGCAGTCCATACAGTGTTGACGTGGCAGATGCCCGTACATGTTGTACGGTCGTACAATGATGTGGCAGAGGAGTTGGCATGTTAACTGGGTAGGTGTTGGTAGACAGGTGGACGTATCCGGTTGTGACACATGTCAACTTGAGGGCGAATGTAATGGTGCCACATGGCACCCCTCCGTTGGTTTGCAGTGGAAAATTTTTATGACTCCACGGGAGTCGAACCCGTGACCTTCGGGCGTGGTGGAGTGACTTGGCAGGGCCGGTCTACCAGCCCACCCACGATGTGTCTTAACATCTATAGTTTGAATTAAATATTTAAACTTGTTTTAATGTTTGTTTGGTGTTGTAAAGGGTTGGGGCTAGGCCCTAACCCCCAGCGCATTCACATACGCCCTTACCATATGTCCACTCGTTAATACCTTATGCGGCCCGTTGAAAAATGTTAGCCCGTGGTTTCATACTACACCTTGCCATATGACCCATTTCCATAACACTTGGTGTGAGTGGAGACTCTAGCACATAGCCTCATTTTGGGTATAGCCCACAGTTCTATCACTTACCACATGGCCAAACACCTTCGCAGAGAGAGCTAGTCAATGGGCGCACCAAAATGGTAGGTCGTTGGCCACATGGGGCCATACGACCAAGTTCTCTACCAGAGTTTGGGGGCCAGTGCACTAATGATCCTACATTTCCGCTTGATTTGTGGAACCGTTGAGTGTGTTGGGTTTTGGAGCGGAAAACACATAGAGGCCAAGTTAGTCTATCAATGGGTGCATTTTGGGGAGCAGGTACAACAAGCTTGAAGGGGGAAAACTTCCAGGAGGTGTTACTTCTTCATTTTTTGGCCAATCCAGGTGCCGAAAAAGCCCAGTTAGGGGTTTCTGGACGTTTTGAATCCATTAGAGCCATCTATTTTGTATTATGAGCATTGTAAGAGCACTTTTTTAAGCATAATGAAAATGATCCAAGGGAAGTTGGACCATGAGATGTCGCCCAAGAGAGGGGTGAACTCCTTTATCATTTGAAGTGTTATGTGTTCATTATTGATGGTTTTTATCTGTCTGATATGTTGCTCATGCTTAAGTAAAACTCATTGAATTTATGTGTTTGTAACTTGATCCAATTACCCAAACACATGCCATTTTACACTTGCAATTTAAAGAGATAAGTCTTCTTCATTTTAAAGATCTATTGGAAACATATTCATTCCATTTTCATATCATTACCCTTCATCTTGTCATTCCAAGTCTTTTGGAAGATTGGCCTCCCTTTGCTCTACTCGTAAAAATGTTTTTCTCCTATGGTCTCCTCCAAAGTCTTGGGGTTATCATATTGTATATTTAATTTGTTTGGAAACCTTATGTTATTGTTTTTAACTTCGATGTTCTGGGCTCAGTAGCGCATCCCATTTTCAGGAGGAGATACCTAAAAGTTCTCACTTAGATATCTAACCCTAAATCATTAATTAAGAATGTTATTTTCACCCTAAAAAGATGGGCCAGAGAAGCTATAAAAATCGAAAAACACCTGAATAATATCAATCGTGATGATGGCTAGAAATTAAGTAAATTTTGGGCACCCACTATCAACCGGATTAAAAATGCTATTAATTAATTAATAAATGTCTCACCCTAATAGATTCAACACAATGATTGTCTTTTTAGGGTGAAAATAACATTAATAATTAATGATTTAGGGTTAGATATCTAAGTGAGAAATTTTCGATATCTCCTCCTGAAGATGGGTTGCGCTACTTAGCTCAAAATGTTGAAGTTAAAACAATAACACATGGTTTCCAAACAAATTAAATATGACTACCTGTGAAAGCACCAACGAAATATTGTATCTTGTCACTGTAGAAGGAGGGTAACCCATTGAGAAACCTTTGGGATTTGACTTTCTCATCTTTTATGAACTCCACATACTTCAAAAACTCAAAGAAATTTTTCTCATACTCATCCATTTCCATGCTACCCCGCTTGAGTTCAAAGAAATCTTTCATCTTCTTTTCATAGTAATGCTCAGAAAAATATTTATTTTGGAAATATCCTTTGAAATGCCTCCATGAGACTCTCTTTTCATCAAGATGTATGGCTTGTTTGAGCTAATCCCCCCACATGGTTGCCTTTCCTTGCAATTGGTAGGTTTCAATTATTGTCTCCACCCTAGAGGGGTAATCGCGCAACTGGAAATATTTCTTCATTTCCGATAGCCAGGCCTCAGCCTCTTCTCCTTTCATATGCTTTCCATCGAATGTTGGTGGCTTGATATTCCTGATTTCACCTTACAAGATGTCTCTCTCAGGCCTTCTTCTATGTCTTCTGACAAGAGACACATTGGGTTTCTCCTTGGCCTTGAACTTGCATGAGCTCTCCAAGTGGATTTCCCTGGAGAATGATGGGGCATGCTTGTGTTCCTTGACTGCATGTCATTCCCATGATAATCCCTTCTTCTATGGGATTTGGATGTTGTCATTTGTCTAGCATTAGCTTCTTGATTTGCATTAGAGTCCTTATTGGATTGCTTGTGCAGCATGTTCAAGCTATGAAGTATCTCTTCCCAAGCCTTCATAATCTTCTCATTATCAAACCTACAACTCTGCACTTCTCTCTACAGAGTGATCATAGTTATAGGCTCCTACATGTCTCTTCTTCCATTAGACTTTGTCTCAGTGTTCCCCATGTTGACATGCATACCTATGAATTCCTCTTCATGAATGTAGGACCCTTTGTAATCTTCCATGGATGTAGTTCTCATACATGAACCAAATTGTCTTTCTGAACCTCTAATTTCTGCAATAAATGTGCATGCAAATAAATTTCTTTCAGAAAAAAATATATACACGCAATTTTGGAAAATAATGCATAATTTTTTCTGCCTTTTAATGCCACCAATCATCTTCTTTTGAGTTGAATGAAAAATTTATTGCTCAAATTGATTTCCTGGGCCAATGGACGAATTCTCCTCCTTGAGACCTTTCCATCGACTATTCATTTTCCCAATTCCGAGTCTCGAGCAGAAAGTATGGTCTTCAGAAGTTTTAACCATTTTCCTTTTTATATCGATGCATGTTATACCGGTAATCTTTCTTTCCCAACACATTATTAGGTACCCAGAACTCAAATTTGGCTCTATGGATAACTTCTATAACCCATGAGATTTCCATAGTCTGCTCATGGGCCTCAAACTGACTCCTGAGCTAGGAGTTATGCCCTATAAAATAAATCTAGTATTGAATTTTTCCCTTGATTGTTTGACATGTAACTCCTTGATATAAGATCTGTTTGGTGAACAATTTAGCTTGTTGGAAAGCTCTCTCCTGGATCTATCATTTTAGAAGCAGAAACTCTATATCTTGGAAGGACATACAAATTTGTACAATTTGATTTTCTAAAAATGTTATTTAGGCCTTCAAAAATGCCCTGCAAGTTTGTGACCTTCAAAAACATTAAAATTTTATAATAATTCATTTTTTATTTGTTCTTATGGCACTGATTTTGGTTCTCATTCATTGGGCCACCGGGCATCGGGGAAAACACTTCTTTTCTCTTTTCCAAACTTCGGTTGAGCACTGGTCTGATCCACTAGGAACCAACCCATCAAGACACCTCGCACACACGTCCAACCAAACTAACTCATGTCTGATCTGATCCACCGGATCATCAGGTATACCAGACAACTAGACGCCAAGTAAACACCTTCCTACATCCTTGTCAAACTTACCTTTGATCTTGATTCAATCTACCAGGCATATTGGGCCACCAGGGCATTGACCTACCAATCACCGGGACCCTCGGCTCTTTCTCTCTCGCCCACTTCTTAACATTCTCCCGATATCCGATGTTCTGGGAATTAGCCCACCGGGCCTTCAGAAACCTTTAACACTACATTCTCAAGTTGATATTTTTATTTGATAGATTTATATGGCACCTTGGGCACGTAATTCTGATGTGTCCTGCCACCTGGCATGACATGTGGCTACTGGGGCATTGGTCCATCAATCCACCAGCTACTCCTGCGCAACTTCCATCTGAATGGCTATGATATGATGTCAGGGCACCATACCACCAGAACACCCCCGCACACACCAACTGCAACAACCCTTCTGATCCGATGAACATGCTTTCTCGTGAAGGTTCGAATAGCCAAAATTTACATTGCACATGGGCTCAACAAGTTTCCACAACTCTCTGTGCTTCACACACAAATAATAAGGGTTGCCTTTTTCTTATAAACCATTCCATTTCACATTTTCTCTTTCATGTGGGATAATTAATTCCCCTTGCAAATCAACGGTCGAGAATCCTCATGGGGTGCGGTCAACAACCATTGTGCATTGTCATTGTAGAAGGCATAACTACTAACTTTTCCCTTAACTCAACCCTAGCTAATCAAGAAACCAATATAGGGGGACGTAGACTTACCTTTAGCTTGCTATAGAATCCTTGAGGTTGCTAGGGAAGCTTCCCTTGTGTTGGATCTCATTCCTTCATTATATTGAGGGATGTATTTGCCTAGGTGACAATGGCAATTACATCTATATGTTACACTAGTTTGGCATCTTGTGAAGGCTTTGCACAAGTGCTATATTTTGTGATAACAAGGCCCATTCCTTATTCTTGCTATTGTTTTATGTTCTAGGTCTTTTTTAACATTTTCAATAGTATGGGTATCAAGATATGGTTTCAAAGAACTTTTTTGGACAATTCAACCCTAGTGGGTTCTCAACCATGATGATTTGTAGATATTTTTTTCCCTCTCTAAAGGTTTTTCTAGCCACCATTTTCTAGGGTAGATTCACGATTATGTAATTGGATTCCTTGTATTGTTGCAAAAACTATGTCGCAGAGGCCGCATAGCCAACATTTCGAGAATAGAGAAGTCTACTAATGTGATTTCTTGGGTATACTAGTAACAATGGATCATGGTGAAGGAGAATTTGTGTTTTGTCCTTTGATCAAGCATGGATAGTGTGCAAGTCCATAGACTATAACCTTTATGGGGCCACTTATATTCCATTACATAGACATATAGATTAAAAGAAGTCACATGATAAGTATAAATCATGATGGGTAGAGTGTGTCATGAACAAAGGAAAGGGCACATTGTTAACTAGGATTTGAAGGGTTGTCACAAAGACATCGCAGGACGTGTTTACAACTATGATGAAACCTTACTTACCACAGTTGCAAGGGCACACTATAATCTGTAGAGATTTAAAGACTAAGAGAATTGTGTTACACTTTGCCTTATAAAAGGAGATTTATAGGAAAATATTCAACAAGCCCCTTATGGAAGCAACAAGCCCATTCCATAAAGACCAAGCGAAACATCTCATTCAATGGTTTTTGAAAACCCACCACAAGTCCACAAGGAACGACTATGTGGAAAAAAGTGAAAAATGAGAAATGTAACGAGAAACAAAATCTGGAAATTTCACATATAATAAATGAGAGATAAAAACAACAACACTAAAGGTGAATAAGAAAAGGAAGATAACATAAACTATCTTAATAACTTTAGTAATAAAGGCTAGATATATTGGATGTAGAAATGGACTATAAAGTTTTGGTGACTTTGACCAACACCAATCAATAGCTCTAATCCTCTTAATTACCTAGTGGTAGCATGCAATGTAGAGCACACACCCCAAAGATAATGTTTGAGTTGATAAATGGATCATGTCTCTCAAGCTTATCCATTTCAAACCCACCTTTTGGAAGAGTACCAATACTAACATTATAAGATTATTTTAGGACATATCAGGGAATTAAAAGAAAGGATACCAAGAAATCGTAATAAACATGTCCTTTGAAAAATTTAAAAGAAAAATGTGCTTAATTAAAATGGACATGATGATAATAATATCATAGGGAGTTTATTAAGCTAATCCGAACGATGAATGTTTTATTTCATAAGATTTTATTTTTCATTATAGGGGTCTCGCCCAGGTTTGAAACTCATCTTATCTGCTTAGCGTGGTCTATTGGAACTTGTGTTGGGCCTAGATTTATAGGGGCAGTCCCTTTGATTTGACCTTGGGTCTCCTTAGTGACAGTAGGTGAGTCTACCAATTCTTTTATTCTCTTAATAAAAAAATAAAATAAAATAATACCATACGATTGTAAAGCATCCGCACTATAGAGCATTTGCTTCCCATACTTCATTTGACTTGACATCATCTCACCTCTATATAAATTCATTGCACATACTTCGTTTGACTAGATATGGTAGAATGAATAATCCAATGGGTATCCAACTACATGATCTAATGGATCTTTCCCTAAGCTAAATATGTGGTTGCCAATGTCCTATGGTTCAAAGAATGTCCTAAAATGCTATGAATGAAAGGGAAGCTTGCTCTTGAGTGAATAAATCACAACGACCTGGGAAACCAAAAATATCCATTACCAAAAACAAAAGTTTGCTCCCAAGCAAATCAATCGCAATAACCCGGGCAACCAAAAAACTCTGTTACTGGAACTAGTGGTCAAAAATTCAAAAATGGCCCTAAGAAACAACGTTTGTTTTTTAAGAAACCATTTTAGACCTTAAAAAATAGGAGCGACCGTATAAAACAATGTTTTCCATCATGTTTCCATTTCTGGGTTGTTTTTTCGAAAGAAACCATTGTTTTCATTTTGTTTTTGGTGGCAAAGGGAACCAATGCCTCCCAAACAATCGAAGGGAAACCAATAACAACTCTAGGAAAAACCATGTCTAAAGAAGCACATTCAGAAGAAACATGGACTGAATAGGAAATTACACTAATTTGGAAGACCAAGTTTGGGATGTGGAGAAGAACTTGTCAACTAAATGGGCAGAGATAAAACAACAACAAGACCAAGTGCAAGACTATATTCAAAACCAAACAAGTAAAATGGGGACACAAATGGAAAAATTGGAATCAAGTAATCAAAATTAAGTTGGAGAGACTGGATGAATTGATACAAAAAATAACAGTGCACTAAAACAAATATTAGACATGCTCAAGCAACTAACTTCAACCTAACTAGGTTTCACTCAACACATAAGAATCTCTCGAGAGTAGTCTATCTGGATGGGATCTAAACAAGGTTGGGTCTTCCCATAATGAGAATAGAGGAGAACAAGCAAAACTATGGGGTCAAGAAATTAGTTTGTACCTAAGGTTAAGATGTGTGGGTTCAATTGGGGTGGCAGGTTCAAGGGGGGCATAGGTTGTTTACAACACGAAGAACAAATTAAATTGACTTATGTTTGGGGCTGAGGGATATCCTACAACAACCAAGCATAAGACATAGCTTTTTTTCGAGGACTAAAAATTCTAAAAGCAATGAAGATTCAAAAAACTATTGTTAATGGAGACTTCTTGATTATCATTTGTCAAATGGGAGACTCCACCTCCTCATACATGTCAAGCCTCTCAAGGTTGATTTCGAGAACTCGAGGAATAGTTTTTATTTTTATTTTTTATCTGGCGAAATTGACAACTAGTCGGGCTCGTACTTGTGTGACACAGGGTCGATTTCCACCGCTACCACTATAACCTCCAAGCATGCTAATGCAATCCCACACGTAGCACATAAGGTAAGTCGAGGTTTCGAACTGGTGACTTCACATAACAAAGTTCTTTAACAATACACTCCATCACCTACTGTTTTACACCTCAAGGGAATAATTCAAGGAATAGTTAACTTTTTTAATTCCATTGAGTTTTTCCACTTCCTTTAGTTTCTCAACAACCAAGCAAAATTTGTGGCAAGCAATGGAATGCTTTTGAACCAAGGTTGACTAAGTAAAAAGGGGGGGGGGCACCTTCAGAGAGAATCTCCCTTGAATTTGATCCATCCTAAACTTATGAATGTCATGCAACCTAAATCACCAGACAAGTAGCAAGGCTCTTTAATTCACATGAAGCATAACATTATTTCTCCCATTCCTCGAATACATACCTTCAATTTTGGACAAGGGAGCATAATTATGGGTGATGGGATGGCTTCTTGGAGCAAAGGTGGGAAACTTTTTTTTTTGGTTTGGATGTTGTTTTAGCTTTTTGTCTAATTTGCTTCCCAAGTTCGTTGAGACTGGTTTTTTGGTCTTAACGAGCCTTGATGAGTCTTATCCTATCTAGTGGAAATTGTTAATTCTCATCACTAAGGGTGTTGATCTTGTTTCCCAGTGTCATTTTAGGTGATTTTTTTCTTATCATAGAGGTTGTAGTCCCTGTCATTTGGTTGATAGTTTAGTTCTTCTCTGGTTTGTTTTGTTCTGTGGTCCTCTAGAGCATTGTGATTTGGGGAATTGCAGTGGTGATGTGGTTTTTGGCTGTGTCTACCGATGGTATTTGGGGCTACCTCCTATTGGTTCTTACTCTGTCTTTGTAGTGGGGAATTCATCATATTTCATTATGGATGGTCATCATCACACAAGTAGATGCACTCCATGTGAAATTGTAGACATTCACAAGGTTCTAAGGAGGTTTGTGCATCAAAATGAGGACCTATAGGTAGTGGACTCACATCTTAGCAATAGAGTGACCTCTTATTTAGAGGCTTAGCTTGTCATAAAATGTAGAATTGGAGGCCAAGGTGGTCGTCCAAATCAAACAAATTAAGAGGCTTACAATAGTCCATAACATGCAATCTCATTTGATCATATAACTAATGAGGATCTCGTACTCTATGATTTCTCCTCCAAAGATTATTGTTGGGTCTTTCAGGGTAGTGGTCGAGGAAGAAGATACAATCCAATATACTCAAGGGGAAATGCTCTATGAAGAGGCATATTTCAAATATAAAGTATATGTCAAGCAAGAAGCCCGTAATAAGAATGATTTCCATTAATAAGTATAGGTTTTTATGTATTTCCAAACAATACTTTTGCTAGGGAAATAAATTAAGAATATATAGTTGTAGGTTCTTTATTTTTGTGGAGGAAAATGTAAGAACAATGCAAATTATATGTATACTTTTTACAATGTTTGGCAGTTTTGAATCTTTTTTTCCAGTGGAAAAACACAATTTTCAATCAAGTAGAATAAAAATGACAATGCTTAGGTGCATGAGCACTAGTTCAAAATAAACTTCTAGGGGGAAGCAAGTATACCATAAGTGGTCCTAATTTCGCAGTTTTGAATCTTTTAGATCAGACTCTCTTGTTTGAATTGTATTAACTCATTGTACATTCTGCGACTAAAAATTTCTTTTAACGCAATTATTATATGTTTTAATGAGAAAAAAAATAGATGCATAGGTTTAATGGGAAGGACATGATATCACAGATTAATCAAATGGAGCAATTCTTGGAATCACGGTAAGTTCCCTTCATACAAAAGGTAAAGGTGGTCTCTCTTTATTTAGAATGAGACCAATATTTGTGGTATCAATGGTGGTGTAGGGACAAAAACATGGTTACAAGGACATAGTTTATTGAAACACTGGAGCACTATAGTAGCAACAAAAACAAAACCTTCTTTAGTCAACTAGTGAAGCTCTCTCAAACATTATTAGTAGTTGAGTACATTCACCAATTCTAGCGATTGAGTTCAAGTGTAGAGGTTCTCTCATAAAACAATTTATTAGGCCATTTCATAGGAGGACTAAAAGACTATACCTAACATGAGGTAAGACTATCAAGTCCACCATCCATTGAAGAAGCATTTAGGAGAGAGAAGAGAAGTATTTATACTTTAAAAGTGTGGTCAACCACACACCCCAAGATCAACAAAATACTCAAGCTTCTCATCTCCAACCCATAAACATGACTTCTCAATGGCCAGAAGGGAAAAGGGCTAAAGGCTTATGTTAAAACTACAATAATAAATACAATAAAGGGCACAAATGTGGAGAGAAAAGGTTATTTGACTTATCAATAGCTAGAGGGGAAAAGGGCTAAAGGATTATGTTAAAACTACAATAATAAATACAATAAAGGGCACAAATGTGGAGAGAAAAGGTTATTTTAGATACTTTGTAGAGAAGAAGTGGAGGAACACGAGCTAGAACCATCTCAAGATCTAGGAGTAGAAGAAATTATACCATCGAAGGTGATTTTCTCAAATAGAATGACAAAACTATTGAAAAATGGAAATTCAGATGTAACTACGCTATTATTTTCTTTAGATATCCAAGCACCTAATTCACCAACTTCACCAAACATCCAAGGAGTTATGGGACATGCAAAGGTACTTGAGAAATGACCCAATGGATTATCTCCCATAAAAAGACATGATCATGTTAGCCCCCTCATGCTAGGGAGTATTTTGCCAAATATTAGGCCATACAAATGTTATTATGGATTTCAAAAGAGTGAGATGAAACACATGGTTCAAGAGATGCTTAACACAAGTATCATTCAACCAAGCTAAATTACTTTATTTTCACCAGTGGTCATTATGCACAAGAAGGGTGGATTTTGAAATATGCCTCTAGACTATTGAGAACTCATCAAATTTATTGTAGTATACCTAAAATAGGGTTAGATAAGTGAATAATCAATAAGTTATTACAATCCAATGTATATCATGGCCATATGAAGAGTCGTGACTCTTACACCCTATTACTATATAATGTGGGTTGTGCATCAATTCAAGATATCATGAATTGTGTGTGTGTGTGCGCACGCGTGCACACACACAATTCACTCCAATTGGCATCAAATCCATTTGCGGCTACCACAACATGTTTTCCAAATTAGTCTTGGAATAAATTGGTCACGTTATACATTGGACTATAATAACTTATTGACTATTCATCTATATATAATCCCATTTTAGGTATACCACATTTACCATTAAAGATAATTTCCTTATTCTAGTTATGAGTTTGGACCTCTATTGAGGATATCATTGGATTATAGTTGAAGAAAAATACATTACTATAAATACAACATTAAGAACTCATAAAGGGTCATTATGAGTTCTTGGTAATTCCCTTTGGTCTTACCAATGCTCCCTCTACCTTCCAAATCTTAATTAATACTATTTTCAAACCACTCCTTAGGAAATGTGTACCAATGTTCTTTGTAGATATACCAATATACCACAAAACATGAGAATGACATGTACAACATGTGGAAAAGGTTCTGTAAGTATTAGATGATCAACAAATGTATACAAAAAAAAAGTCCAAGTGTGTGTTTGGGGTGTAAGAGGTGGAATATCTCAAATATATAGCATGGAAAGGAGTTGGGTGGATCCCAATAAAATCAAGACCTTGGTTGATTTATCCATTCCTAAAACAAGGTATTATTGCAAATTTGTCACGAATTATGGAAAAACAATAAACTAGGCTCCCAACCTTATTAAAAAAGAATACATTCTTATGGTCACAAGAAGCTACAAACATTTGAAAAAATTAAGGAGACAAAGTATAGCACTCCAATACTCCAAAATCTCATCCCCAATCTCCAAAATCCGAGTGAACAACTTGTTGGATGTGTCCACAAATCCCACCAACAACCCTCCTTTGATGACGAACGCAATCTCAGAGGCTCTGGGATGTACATGAGGAGGAACCAACCCTCCCTTAGAAAAGTCAAAGAGAGATATGACCATTCCTTGCATATTGAATCCTGATAGTTTTTTTTTTTTTTTTTTTATAGTGGTGAGCGTGACATTAAAGTCAAAGGGGTTGGTGTTGGTGTTCCCTGGGACTCCCAGAGTCGATGTCTTGAACTGGGACGCCATGATTGTGCTTGGATTCATGCATGGGAAGTCGTTGATAAAGAACTTCGAGGTCGTTTATGCAACGCATAAATCTTGGAGAGAATCGGGATCTAAGCACTTCACCTACATAATTATAAGCGCAAGAATTAGAAGCACTGGAAGAGTCTTCATATATGTAACATGAGATATCTCCATTACCATGGCTAGAGCACTCCCTTGCTACTCTTGTAAAGTTTTGTTTTCTTGTTGTGGCATTGGATTGATTCCTCTAGTAGAGAGTGAGAGAAATTACAGTTGATGCATAATGTCTTCATGGCTCTGTGAGAGGGAAGCACTGAAAAGGCATAGAGAAAGCCAAAGCCATTGGAATTTCCCCCAGTTGTGTTCACTTGTTGCTATATACATTCACCTAAATTCTTTGGTTGCTTGATGCACTCTATGTGAGATATGTGAAAATCTACTAGAAGCTTATGAACCCAGTATGGTTGCTTGATGAGATTAGGCTTCACCAAGAGTGAAGCTGATCCAAACCTTTATTACAAGGTTGTAAATGATGCACTTGTGATTCTACTACTATATGTTTATGACTTATTTATGATAGGTGCAGAGCTTCAAATTATTCAGTGTAAGAGGGAGCTAGCCTCTAAATTTGACATGAAGGATCTTGGTCTCATGCACTATTATTTGGGACTAGAAGTATGGAAGAAGCTTGGTGAAATCTTCCTAGATCAAGGGAAGTATGTTATCACGATCCTTTAGAGATTTGGGTTTGTGGGTGTACCACAAAACATAAATCACGTCAATTACAATAAATTCATTAGGTGGTTGTTTGGAGTGCATTCCAAGTAAGGAGGAAATGTAACATGCATATTGTTGATGTTTGAGGCAACATCGCAAGACATTCTCCCCGGAGGGTCCTGTGTGGACTAGTAGAGGGGGATGTGGACTTCATATTGACATGCCTCAGATGGTTAGATGAAGGAACCAAGACATTGGTTTCACAAGGAAACCTCGATATGTCTTGTGAGACATTGGTTCGATGAGGGAACCTCGATATGTCTTAGACATGTGTTCCACGAGGGAACCATGAGATGTCTAATATGGACATAGTTTATGAGTGAAACCAAAGGTTGGAAACTTCAAGATATTTGGGTGTCTAGTATATATTCATGTACTCAAGGAGAAAAGTGTTAGAAAAACAGGACCGCGGAGCAATAAAATAAAACAAATGCAGAAACAAAACACATAAGATACATAATACAAGAGAGACACAGATTTACGTGGTTCACCCAGTGTGGGCTACGTCCACCAGAGAAATTGCCAGGTCCTTTCTTTATTATTATCCACCAAAATGAAGGGATACAACCTACAACAAAACCTGTTGTAACTTCCTCTTCTTTCTCTCACAGTCTCCTCTCTCAGAATACAATACTCGCCCCAACATCCATAGCCGCAATACATTTATTGCATAAAAGAGGGTTGCCTTCTAGGGCAAAAACCCTAACATAATCTCTATCGTTAGATCTGTGACCTTATAATGAACGGTCCAGATTTACAATGAAATTACAATATACTTTTACAAGACAACTTTTGCTTCGGGGGCTCGCTTGCCCCCAGCAGGGGGGATATCCCCCCCGGACCCCGCAGAGGGGGTACCCCCCCTCTGCACTCCCTTGCATGGAAGAGTGTACATACTTCATGGGGTATAAACACGGCTAAAAGTAAAAGACCTCTAAATCAGGGAGATAATCAGGCTCCACAACCAACAATCTCCCACTTGGAGACTGATCTCAACAACTCCATCGCTGTTGTATATGCTGGACTCTGAACCTTCTTGGACCTGACAAATTTATCATCTTCATCTTCATTCTTGAAGACCAACTGAAACTGAGCAAGAACTTAGTTTCTCCCTGGTTACTCCCTTTGTTAACATGTTTGCAGGATTCTGGCTAGTGTGTATCTTTTCCAGCTTCAATTGTCCATCTTCCAAGGCAGATCGTATGAAGTGGTACCTCAACTGTATATGCTTAGTCTTCGAATGGAAGGCTGAGTTCTTTGCAAGGTGAATGGCACTCTGACTGTCACAATACAACCTGTTGTTCTACTGCTTCTTTCCCAATTCCTCCATAAACCTTTGTAACCAAATCATCTCTTTACTAGCCTCTGTAGCAGCAACATACTCTGCCTATGTTGTTGAAAGTGCAACAACCTTTTGTAGTTTCGAAATCCAACTTACTGTTGTTCCACCTATAGTAAAAACATACCCTATGGTGCTCCTCCTGCTGTCTTTATCACCTGCCATATCTGAATCAACATATCCCTGTAGAAAAG
>ML798647.1:155785-173771 GCA_009831015.1 Picea engelmannii | reverse complement strand
TAGAAGAGCCCTAACCTCATCATCAAAGTCCACTTTTACAAAACTTAATTGATTAGTAACCGTATTAAATTCATTTAAATGATCTGCAACAGACCCACCTTCCGACATCTTCATATTAAATAATCTCTTCATTAGAAATACCTTATTGGACGCCGAGGGTTTTTCATACAATTTGGCCAACGCGTTCATCAAACCCTTCGTTATCTTTTCTTTTGAGATATTGAAAGCCACCGACGCTGCCAGGCTCAGCTGTATCATTCCTAGAGTCTTTCTATCAAGAATCTCCCATTCTTCGTCCTTCATGGCCGCCGACTTCTTTGCTACTCCACTCAATGGTAGGAATAGATCCTTCTGATATAAATAATCTTCCATCTGCATTTTCCATAACTGGTAGTTTTGGCCGTTAAATTTCTCGACCCTAAACTTTCTATCTTCCGACATTGCTCCCACTCGAACCAGGAACCCTCTTTTCCTGCGAGTTACCTTACGCTCTGATACCAGTTGTTAGAAAAACAGGACCGCGGAGAAATAAAATAAAACAAATGTAGAAACAAAACACAGAAGATACACAATACAAGAGAGACATAGATTTACGTGGTTCACCCAGTGTGGGCTACGTCCACCAGAGAAATTGTCAGGTCCTTTCTTTATTATTATCCAGCAAAATGAAGGGATACAACCTACAGCAAAACCTATTGTAACTTCCTCTTCTTTCTCTCACAGTCTCCTCTCTCAGAATACAATACTCGCCCCAACATCCATAGCCACAATACATTTCCCTCATAAAAGAGGGTTGCCTTTTAGGGCAAAAAACCCTAACATAATCTCTATCGTTAGATCTGTGACCTTATAATGAACGGTCCAGATTTACAATGAAATTACAATATACTTTTACAAGGCAATTTTTGCTTTTGGGGCTTCACCCGCGAACCCCCGAACCCCGAACCCCCGTTGGGGGCCTGCTTGCCCCCAGACCCACCAGCCGGGGGGATAGCCCCCCCGAACCCCGCAGAGGGGGTACCCCCCCTCTGCACTCCCCTGCGTGGAAGAGTGTACATAATTCTGGGGTGTAAATATTTCATGGGGTATAAACACGGCTGAAAGTAAAAGACCTCTAAATCAGGAAGATAATCAGGCTCCACAACCAACAAAAAGGACCAAGCTAGACCCTCCAGGAAGAAAGGGTACATTTGTGGGGTACAATGAGTCTTCGAAGGCATATCAGATCTACATCCCTGGTTAGAGACAGATTGAGGTGAGCATAGATGTTACCTTTGAGTAGGAAGTATCCTTCAGGATATCCAGAGGATCTCACATGGATATTGATCGTGAGAGACAGGAAGAGATGGTGCCTTCTCCCCCTCACCCTCCAACAGTTCAGAGGGAGACAATTGATCCTATTGATCTCGTTGATCCTGTAGCTCCAGTTGATGTTCCCAGAGATATTGCAGTATGTCAGAAGAGACCTACATGGGCTTGTCAGACTCTACAGGAGGCAGAAGGACATGCAGCTCCTCGTGGTACCTTCTGAGAGAGAAAGAGACCTCAGAGATATTCGTGATATGCTGCAGCTATGAGCCACATCATTGATTTTGAGCCTTCCTGTTATGAGGAGGCATCTAGTCAACCAGTATGGAGAGATGCCATGATGGAGGAGTATCAGTCCATCATGAATAATGTTGTGTGGGATATTGTTCCGAGACTTGAAGGGAAGTCTGTAGTGACTTCCAAGTGGATATATAAGATCAAACACCCAAGTGACAAGAGCATTGAGAAGCACAAAGTGATATTTGTTGCTAGAGGATTCTATCAAGTGGAGATAATAGATTATGAGGAGACATTTGCTCTTGTTGCTCGATACACTTCTATCCGAGTGATTATTTTCCTTGTAGCATCCATGGGTTGGAGACTACATCATATGGATGTGAAGACAACCTTTGTCAATGGAGAGATTTAGGAAGAAGTGTATATCGAGCAACTAGATGGTTTCATGATACATGAGAAGGAGTCTCATGTGTGCAGGTTGAAAAAGGCTCTGTATGGACTTAAGCAAGCACCTCGATCTTGGTATGCCAGGATTGATGGACACCTGATGAGTTTGGGCTTCGAAAAAAATGTTGTTGATCCCAACCTGTACTACAAGATTGTTAATGGTGAGTCCCTAATTTCGGTCCTCTACATTGATGATTTATTCCTCACCGGTACAAAGAGCCTTATTGTTGAATGCAAGTATGTGTTGGCCTCTGAATTTAAGATGAAGGACCTTGGTATGATGCACTACTTCTTAGGATTAGAGGTGTGGCAGAGAACTGATGAGATCTTCTTGGTTCATGGGAAGTACACAGTTGAGATATTGAAGAAGTTTGGGATGTTGAACTGTAAGCCCATGACTACACCAATGGTGATGAATTTGAAGAAACTAAGTGTGTCTTCGTCCAATTTCGACAAGATTGATCTGACCCTGTAAAAACAGTTGATTGGATCATTGATGTATCTAGTTAACACCAGACCATATATTTTCTATGCAGTGAGTGCACTTAGCCAGTTTATGAGTCAGTCGAGATAGACACACTGGATTGCTGTGAAGCATGTGTTGAGATACTTACGAGGCACAATTGGACATGGTCTAAGATATACCTTGAGTATTGACATGAGATTGCAGGGATATATAGACTTTGATTGGGAAGGGAGCGCAGTGGATAGGAAGAGCACATTTGAGTATTTCTTCACTTTGGGATATGCCACAGTTTCCTGGTGTAGTAGGAAACAAGACTTTTTTGGCTTTGAGAACCGTAGAAGCAGAGTACATTGCATTGAGTGTGGCAGTCTTTGAAGCAGTGTGGCTTCACAAGCTCCTTGCAGATTTATCTGAACATGTGCTAGATTCCACCGTTATTCATTGTGATAACCAGAGCTATGTGAAGATCTCAGATAATCTAGTGTTTCATGAAAAATTGAAACACATTGAGATCAAGCACCATTACATCCGAGACATGGTGTAGAGGAAGGAAACACTGGTGCAGTACCTTCCTACAGATGAGCAGGTTGTTGATGTTCTTACCAAATCGGGACGAAGTTCGAGTACTTCCGTGACAGACTTGGCGTGGAAGAGAATGTCTTCCTCGCTGAGAGGGAGTGTTGATGTTTACAACTTCCTGAGACATTCTCCAGATCGTACTCTTCTGTGACTGAGTTGAGTTGATCTGTGAGGACACTTATCCGAGAAGGGATAAGTGGGCATGAGCTTATAACCCAACGTCCCTTGTGGAGAGCACATGAGGACATGTCAAGGGAGTTGACCTCGACGTCACACACTATGGGGAGTTGACCCTAGTGTTTTTAGAGGGAGTAGCCTCTAGAAGTCCACATGGGAGTACCATGTGTGACATAATCCATATCGTACTCCTATGTGACTGAGTAGAGTTGATATGTGAGGACACTTATCCGAGAAGGGATAAGTGGGCTTGGGCTTATATCCCAACGTCCCTTGTGGAGAGCACATGAGGACATGTCAAGGGATTTGACCTTGACGTCACACAGTATGGGGAGTTGACCCTAGTGTTTCTAGAGGGAGTAACCTCTAGCAGTCCACATGGGAGTGCCATGTGTGACAGACCTTTTGCTACAATGTACCGAGTAAGCATCAAGTGGAGCTTCTCCTAGATTGGGTTGCAGACCAAGGGAGATAAGATGTAGTTATCACAAAGGTGTACTTGTGGTAAATGGGCCCAGGCATAGTCCTTCCTTGATCATGACAAGGAATAATATGGACTTGAGGTGCTTTCCACGTGTCAGTTAGCATCGGGCTCGCATTCACTCACAGGTGTGTACCTGTGGTGAATGACCCTGGTGTGGTCTTTGTCTTAGTCATGGTGATTTGACAAGGAATGATAAAGATTCAAGATGCTAGATGCTATCACATGTGGACCCAAAGTGAGCCTGATCTCAGAGAGAGTCAATTGGCTCAAAGGGAGAGCCACAGAAGGAGCTTTCCCTCGGTTCAGGTGGGAGAGAGACATCTCCCAAAACTAACAAACAAGTGTCATGAGTCTAGAGTGAAGTTTGTATACTTCAGAGACAAGCTTTAGCATGATGAAGAATGTCTCCCTCATTGAGAGGGAGTGTTGATGTTTGGACAACATCGGAAATACATTCTTCTAGATTAATAATTAATAATATATATAATAAGTAATAATAATAATAAATAGTTATTTATTATCCAAGGAACACATCCTTTCATGGATGGTCACAATATGTTCTTTATATATGGAACACTCATCATTGTAATTGTTATCCCCGATTTTTAGGGATAACTAGGAGATCATGTCTTGAGGCCCACAGGTCCTAGACATGGAGTACCGAGAGCAGGAATGACCTGAGCATGGCCCTATAGGGCCCATCCTTTTCTTCTTTCATCAGATTCGTCTTGTCAGTAACAACAACATCCATCACCTTCAGCTTGGTCTTGTATCGGAGGAGGTTCTTGCTCCATGAGGTAATTGGTCTAGGTATCATGGTATGTGTCACTTTTGATCATTAAAACCTTTAAATATATGCATCTGATTCCTTTTATCTCTGACAATTGTTTGGATCTTACATTAGCCCACTTGACCATGCTTGGGGAGATTGACAAGGTGTTCTAGCAAGCTTGTGCCCATAGGTCTTGGTTTGCCACTAGGGGGATTTCTGAAGAGCCATCGTCCGCTCCCATCATAGCACCACTCTTTCATCTTATCTCTTGCTCATTTATCCCATTCCCCTTGTCTGAGCATTGGATTTACCCATTTGTAGGGTTGCACCTTATCTCGTGGGAAGAAGGGGCTAAAGGCCCAGAAGGTAAAAGCAGTTGGTAAAAGATAAAAGCCTAAAATTGAAATCTTGAGATGCTTTGTCCAGGGATCCCCGAGAAGGCAATAAAAAGCCTCTCAGCAAGAAACTGGAGGGACCCGAAAAATAACAAACAAGATCTAGTCAGAGGATAGGGGATCTCATCACGAGCTAGCCTATTAGGTTCATGGGTACCTAGCAGTATGACATTGCCACCATTTGGTTACCACGCCAGGGCAGTGACCTTTGGTTGCATGGCCAATGGAAAGGGGGTCTCATCACGAGCCAACCTTCTCATCTCTGTGAAAGTACTTGTGGGTAACACTGTCAACTCTGGTCACCATGCCAAGGCAGTGTCCTCTGGTTAGTCCTTGAATAAAAAGAAAAATAAAGCAAGAAAAGAATAACGGCAAGAACGGGCTTGGAAAAATGCATCCATGATAGGTACAACTCGCCTTCTACAAAGGCACCCACAGATAACATTATGCATCCTTGACTCTCACTTCACCCACATGTCTGGACATCCCCTAGCCACATCATCTCACTTACATGGCTAGGATAAAATCCTCCTGGAAACTTTCATTTTCTTGTGGATACTAGCCCAATAGGACGTCTTGTCTTTTTCTCTAGTCTTGTATTGTAGGTTTTTGTAATGTCTTTGAGCTATTGACTGATGTATTAGGGTCTTATGCATATGTTTGATAATATTGATGACGAAATGTGATTAACATTGCTATGATCTCGGTGATTGACGAGCCCATGGAGGGCGTAACCTTTGATGTGCAGGACCATGCTCGACGGACAGGTACCATTTAGATCGGTACACATGGGGAGATGATCAGTTCAGACCTTCATGGGGCCGAAGAGCCCACCAGATGGATGCTGAGACCCCATCAGGGGGTAGAGATATGACGATGGTTGATCAGGGTTTTGCACCGGAGAAGAAGAGGACGTTCCATCAGAGGCACTTTGGCAGAGCACGACCTAGGGGGAATGACCCCTTTTCAGTGGAATGCTAGCCTTAGAAGGCTCAAGAAGTCCCCATCTTCACCATGATGTCACCCGACTTCATGGACATTTTTGGAGGCAGACTGGGCAACAGTGGCACGTGTGGCATGATGGAGAGGCCCCTAGAGGGCTAACGTTTTGCTCCTGGATGTCTCGTTTTCCCTAGAAGGGGCTAGCGCCTCCCTTGAAGGGGATTTTACCTTCTTTGCAACTCAATTAGGGTTTTAATTTGACAATTTAATGTAAAAACAATATTGTTTTGGTATTATGGCCTTGTCGGCCTTTTTATGACCTAAAAATTAATTTAGGTCATTGATACAATATATATTGAGGAGTTTTAGCCTCATTTTATCATGATTCATCACTCACTCATTAGTGAGGTCTGATTTTTAGCACCCTACTTGGGTATTTTGCTAGTTTAGCGAGGCACACTTATTGAAGGAAGGCATTTTATGGTGTTTATCTTGAAGGAAGGTGTTACAACTAGGGTTTGCATGGTTATTTATTGATGAAATGTAAGTATTTTTCTGCAAAACTTCTTGATTGAATGATTGTAGTCTTATTTTCTTACATGCATTTATAATTTGTTGAATCAAAACCCTAGGTGACAAGCACACAAGTAGGTCCTTGTCTCAAGTCTCCTAAAAGAGAAACTTTTCAGCCATTGAAGAAGGAAAAGAGCCTAGCCTTTACTACTCTCTCCTCCTTTTCTTCCCCTATTGCTAGTCGTACTTTCCAGAAGTCAAGAAGGAGGAGACGTCCTAGGCCTAGGTTATCTACACCTAGGGCCGTTTTTCTTCTAGGGTTTGATGATAGAGCCTTGTTGTAGCAACACTCTCCCTCATTACACTCTCTTGTCTTGATTTATCCTTTATGCTAGCCGTTTTTGCCAAGTCAACCTAAGGAAGGAGGAGAGAGCACGAGGCCTTGCTTTAGTAACACCAGAGTGAGCCTCTCTCTCCTAGGGATTTGATTATGAGGCCTTGCCATAGCAGCACTTCAGAACTCTTCCCTCTAGTCCTTAGCCGTCCTCCTTCAACCCTTGCGTCCTCTACTAAATTGACTCCATTAACCTTAAGGCACTGATCTAAGACCTCCAGCGTTGAAGTAGAATTGGATCTAAAACTCTCTTAAACCTTTTTTGAATTGAAACCCTAACTACACTAACCCTAACCTACTAACCCTAAGTTGCCGACATCACACTTGAATATTTCATCTTTACTGCAACAACATCTTGTTTTAAGAGCAATTGAATGGTGGTTTAGGCATTAGTTGAATAAAGTGTTGATTGGTTACCTTGAATGCCACTTTGTTCCAATATTTATTGGTGAAGTGTTATATCTTTTCATTGCTATTGATAAACATTGACTTCATCAACATTTATTGCTATATTGCTCATATATATTTATCAGATAGTCTTATGAAGTACTAACCCATTGAAATATAGCTTGCATATATTAGTTTGTTGTTGCTTTGCTCCAGGCAGGTGTTCTTCATTGGGGATTCACTTTATTATTGGATGTTTAGCCGGGACTATCTGTTTTGGTGGTGACCTATGAAGGGGGAAACTTGTCATTGTCTGATTATCCTTTAGCCTCTTCAGAACCCCAAGTCACCGGGGACGTCTCCCTTGGGCCTCACCTCCCTAAAGAGAAAGAACCTTCCCATCATGGTGACATTGGGTGGGATAGGTTCCTGTTACGCCTGTTTGGACCTCCTTCTTATAGCCATTTGACCTAGCTACAAACTGTGCGATAACAGTAATAAAACACATCGATCATATCTCATCTCATATGAAGAAAAACAACACATTTGGTCTTCCATGTTTCATGGTTAACAAAGGTAATTGGAAACAAATTCTAGTTCAGAGTATTTTGCCAAAACTTGAAGAGGGAAAATTCATTTGAGAAACAGAGGCCATCATAGAAAGAAAGATAAAAAAAACTAAGGAATATGACTATATAACAAAATTCTTCATCAAATGGAAAAATCTATCGATAGAGGAGGCTACGTGGAAAGATGAGGTATTCAAGAGGAAACATCCATTGTTATGAAGTGTTGAAGGTCAGACTTGTTTAAAACATTGGGGCATGTTAATACCTTAGAGGGAATCGACTCACTAATACTTACAATTATAATTATTATTCTCCCTTAGTTCATATAACTAGCCATCAAGAACATTCATTAGGATCAACTTTATATTAGGGAACAATTTATTGGTTATAAAAGGAAGTTGTCCTTGGAGAAAGCCTATTTCTTACACTCTTTTTTACATAGTGGGAAAACCTATCATAATTCAGTTGTCAACCAATACAAATCCTTGCTATCCGCGAATACAAATTGACTCATTATTGTTATTCAAGGAAAGCCACACCACCTCGAATAACCCGTCGGTGGTCCATAAGGGGATGGAGTTTCGCCTATCATAATTCAATTGTCAACCAACAGTGGGGACAATCATCATTGCCTGCTATTCATGAATACAGACCGACTCATCATCATTATTCGAGGAAAGTTACACCACCTGGAATAACACGTCGGTGGTCCATTTCACTCGTGCTAGACATCTCTGATCTTGGACTATCAACCTATTTCCTTACTTTTGAGGAAGATGAACTCTTAACCAAGCATAAACACTTTTAGATCATACTCTAGGACCAAACTTATTCCTTACACTTATTTGATCATACTCTTATTATTATTTTTTAACATTTTCAAAGATAACTAACTTTTAGAAAAGAGTTAAGTGTGACACATATAGTCCTATGTAAACAATAAAAAAACAAATTACAAATAACAAGAACATCTAGATTGCTCAATTGTGTAGATCCATCTCTCATGCAATTTAATAAGACGCTAAGAAGCTGAACCATTGAACCATTGCATTGAGTTGAATCTCGTGAGTAAAATAAGAACTTTGAACCAAAATAATGAAGCTTGATGCTTATGGTTGTGGAGAATAAGCCCTAGACGAGATGGAATTTTAAAAAAGGCAGCGAGATAATTTGATAAAAAACGTCAAAATTGAGACAACTGCAAGCCAATTTCAGATGGAGTGTTTAGAAAGATGAGGCCCACAGCCCATGTTGCAAATTGAAAGATGCTTCTGTGAACGAAAGGGCTAGATACATATGCGCCCAGGCAGAGACACGGCTGTAACCACAGGAAACTGTATATGCATGCGCTCATGATCGACATCCTAAAAGGAAAAGGATACCGCACAGATAATATTTCCAGAACAGGGCAGATACCTGTAGAAAACTGGAAATGAAGAGCAGTAGCAGAATGGAGATGAAGAGCAGACGCAGTAAAGTCTGGACCAGAGCATTTCTGCAGTACCCATGTTTCTGAGGCATTCATCTCTGGTTCTCAAAGTTGCCTTTGTGAAAAAAAAGGCATTGAAATTCTACAGGCATTTAATTAGAAAATCAAAAAGTTAAGAGTATCTGGCTCTCAAGACTTTGTTTACCCTTTTTTTAATCTTCCCTGGCATGATCCGTGTAAATAAATGAATACCTTCAGAGCGAACTAGCCTTGTTCGAGGTTCACACTCATAGCCTTGATGATGATTGCATGAAGGCAATGTACATTGAAGCCAAGCGCAAACGAGCCATTAGGTTTAGAGGTAGCGCTAGAGACCCAGCAATAAAAATGGAGGAACAAAAACTGCCTATAAAAGGTAAGAAGGCTGCCAGTACTGTACAAAGAAAGAATGCAAAAGAGAATGTTGAATATAAGGCAAAGAAATCTGGCTATTGCAAAAAAAATGGACATACCGAGGAACAATGCTGGGAGCTACATTTAGAACTGATTCCTGAGAGTTGGGCCAGAAAAAGATTCCTTGTGATGAAATCTGCTCCAATGGAGGAACGAGAAGTCGAAGGAATAGAGGTGGATGAAAAACTGGCTCTTACGGCTCAACCTCACTCTGAGCGAAATGAAGAGAGAGAGAGAAACTTTTCTATGTTAAGGTTTAGGTTAAGAAGTCTGTGGTTACAACAATTTTTGACCCCAATAGCCAGAAAAATCTGGTATCTGAAGCTTTGGTGTAGAGGTTGGGTTTACTAATGTTAGCACATCCAAAACCTTAACTTCTAGGTTTGCTGCATAAGGACGTGGAACTCAACGTCAACAGAGAAATCTCTGTCTAATTATTTAACTCGCTTGTGATGTAGTTCTGCTTGATGTCTGTGATAGATTGATGGGGAGTCCTCATTGTTGGGACTGGGATGCTACTTTCTATAGAAGACTAGATAAGCATCGTCTGATCAAAGAAGGTAAGCCCTATCTTATTAAACCTTACCAGGGTAAAGAAAATATATCTTTCGTTTCCGCCACCCAGGCAAAATGACTCGTTAATGTGACCGAAAGAGTTGTTTTATTAATATTAAGGCCCAAGGAAAGAGTTGTTTTATTAATATTAAGGGTTAAGGAGGAAAAAGGAAATACAAACAAGCAAATCAGCATTTGATAGGTGAGCAAAGGAAGCAGCTACAGGACTTGGTGGTGCAGTACAAGGAGTTGTTTCTTGAGCCAAAAGGGGTGTCGGTTGAAAGGCCTATTCAACAGGAAGTTAAGCTATTGTCGGGTGCAACCTTACCCAACATAGGACTATACAAGACGTCCTTGCTAGAAAGCTAAGAGCAAGAAGTTATAAAGCCAAGTGCATTGCCTTGCTGGGCACCTAGAGTTTCATATTTGAGAGTGGACATGCACTTGGCTCCTTCTGCACATGAAGAATTCAATACAAAGTTCGCTTCTGATGACTCATCTTGACAACATTACAGAATGTGAGAACGCAGGTACAGCGACAGATTTTCAGTGGAAGGATGGATGGTTGTACTATTTTGAAAAGTTATGCATCCCAAGAGGAGAGGCTAGAGTTAGCTTGATGCAGGAAAGCCCATACTTCAAAAGTTGCTGGCCGCGTTGGTGTAAGGAAAATAATGGCAAGCCTACAATGGCATGTATATTGGCCAAAATTGCTGGCTGAGGTGGCCAAGAGGCCTTGGGAAAGTATATCTATGGACTTTCTTGGTGGGCTGCCCGTCTACCATAGCTGCAACATTGTTTTAATAGGGCCATTCATGGCTCCACTAACTAATTGCCTTTTGAAACCTGCTTGGGATTCTTTCCCCAAACTCTACTTGTGAAGGCATTATAAAGAATGAATGAGGGCAAGTTCGACAATGAATGACTTAGCACTGTTAAGTTCATAGACCAGATTCAATGAATATTTCTCAGGTGCAAACCAGGTTGCAACAGGTGCAAGCATGGTACAAAGGACACCATAACCGCCATAGGAGACTAAGTCAAATTAAATGATGCTTTACATGCTAGAAACCCTCATAAAAGGGGATGGCCTCCACAAAATGTGCTCAAAGAATGCTCAATTAATGTCCACGAAGCCTTGAAATGTGTCTCCAAAGCATGACCATGTGCATACTTAAGGTCAAGGCACCTCCATGAAGTATGGGAGTGACCCTCCAACTGAAAAAATAAAAATAAGTCATAAAACCCCCAACAACAAGAATAACGTCAAGTTTTTATGGAATGTCCCTTTCCAAATAGGAGCTTCAGAGAGGAGGTTTAATGGTCTAAACAACCCCGTTAGACTATAGCCAGGGCCAGAAAGGGGTAAACAGGGTTATTAGAGGTCACTCTAGTCAAGGGTGTTATAATTCGAAAGTGACATTGAACTAAAAGTGGCTAAAAGCGCTTTTAAGCCAACTTGAGCTAAAAATAGAATAGACGAGCTAAAAATAGAGTCAACAACGAATTAGGGTTTTGGGCAGCGATAAGAGAAGGTAAAGCGATCTAATTTATCATTATGCAGATTTTGACTTGTCATTGAGGAGAGAGGCACATCTCAGGAGAGATAGTTCAGTGGATTCCAGGAAGAATACACCAGTGGTTGATTTCGGTGTTGAGAGACACACCCTAGTCACTGGGGAGATCGCACAGATCTTCCATTAGTCTTCAGCAACAGTTTCACAGTTTCCAGCGGCAAGGGCGCACTTAGTCAGGGTGGGGGCGCAACTTCTGAGGAGGTATTGAGTCGACTTCTCCCATCCAGGGAGAATCCAGAGATTCCCTTCCGACCTAGTTGAGAGGAAGGCAAGGCGCATCTTTTTCCCGATTTCTCGTCAGATTCCGACAGAGAAATCATCTGGGGCGCATTTTCCAGCTGTTGAGGTTGCAACACTTGGGGAGGACACATTTGGGGTTCCCGAGCGATCATCAAATTAGATCCAAGGAAATCCTTCCGATCCATTTCACAGTAGGCCAGGGCGATCAGTTTGAGACACACATCAGTCAATTCCGATGGTGGAATCAGTAGGGCGCAGTTTTCCAGTAGCAGAGGGGGTGCATTTCCCTAGGGGGATCCATCCGGGGTCCAGGCTTACCAGCAGAGGGCCGATCAGTCACCAGGACTGAGAGAGACAACAGGGCGCACTGTTTGGGACAGTTTCCAGGCAGATCCGAGAGGTCTAGACTCTAGCCACCAGAGCGAACTTTCCAGACTTGCAGCAGTTGTTGTATGAGTTGTCGTAGCTTGCAGCAGATTCTACAGCACATCCATTGATCCCACAACATTCTTCCAGTATCGGGTACCATTGTTTTAGTTTACTTATTGTATTTCGGCTAAGATCCTTTTGTCGCTGATCTAGCCGAGTGATTTATTTTATTCAGCTGCATTCGGCATTTGTACTCCGTAGAGATATCATAATATAAGCTTTGCAGTGTTTTGTTGCCATTATTATTTGTATGCTCATTTATATGCTGTAAACAATTAATCATACACACACATTAGTAGAGTTTCCTAGACTAGCCGAATCTGGGATATTACATTCTAAGAGGGCCGATTTGGCTCCAAGGTACAACGTTCCATCAAAAGTGACTTTGGGAGGACTCAAAATATGGCAAGGAAGGATCCTTGGCCAACCTAGCTCCAACGTTCTCCTTCAAGCAAGGGGACGACCTTACCCCAAGTCAAATAAAACCCTTCTAAGTGGACAAATTCTTCCATTTGTTCAACAAGTAATCAAAAGTGTGATCAAAAGCCCCTCCACATAACAAGGGATGAGTGCCATGTCATCATATTCAAGTGCAAAGTCATTTAAGTGACCTCCACATCATCTAAGTGGTTCAAAATAAACCCCACGACTGTCATAAAGTTCCCCAAGAGAGGTTGGCCCTCCTTTAGTGAAGAAAATGCTTTAAAAAAGTGTCAAAGGAGGGGGACGTTCTGGCATCTGACACATGGCAAGTGTAGAGGAGGTCCATGTGGAGAAAAACAACCCGTCTGTGCCTCAAAGAGTGTGACCAATGCCTCAAAATACATGGAACTACGTCAAAAATGTGACATTGGATGATTAGGTGCATAGTCATCTCCGATGGCCAAAATGTGGTACATAAATAAGAAAGAGAGGGTCCATATGGGTAAGGTGTGATAAACCATAGATGTGACAACCCTTGCAAAGCGCAATCACTTTTTACGTAGCAAAAGAATAAGAGAATGGTTAGGGCCCCATAAATTATGTATCTTAGTAGATCCACCTTAGAATGTATGCATACCTACCCAGGACATAAATGCCCGACTTTAGAAGGAGTTACCACCTCCAAGGGGTAGTCGGCCGGAGCAATAAAACCAAGCACCTTGAAAATGGGGACTAAAAGGACATGCCATGACCGTCCACCCAAGGGGATCTGGGTAACCTCTAACCAACACTTGTACATCAAGTCATCCCATCATGGCCACATACAAAGAAATCATCACACTTTGGGCACATCGAAGTGGTCACATCTCGTGAAAAAAATTAGGATACGCTGTAGAGAATCTGGGGTGTAACAACGTCCAAAAAATATGCTTAGGGTACATCAATAATACACAAATCAACCTTTATGAATTATAGAAAAAATCAGACTTATGAAAAAAGTCAAAATTGAAATATAAATATGCAACATTTTTTAATGAAGACACTAATATGTACTCCTTTTGGACAATCAACCTCGTTGCTTTGCAAACTGGCATTGCATCGATGACACCTTGGGGGAAATTGGATTGCCCCACCTTTGCAACATCTCACATAATTGGTCCTTAAAGACTAAAGTGTTCTCTTGACTAGAACAATTGATGGCTTTTAGAAAATATGGATCAGATATGGAAGAGCCAATGATGTTTATCAATGGACAATTCTGGCAATCCGTCCAACCATCCATAACAATAGAACATCCTTATAGACTCCAAGATACCTTCAAGGGTACCATTGCCTTCTCAAGACATGCTTTCTCCTTGTCAACCAACACGGTTTGGAGCTTCTCATGACAAGGTGTCTTGTATCCTGCCAATCCATCATTAATGGCACAAACCATAGCAGGTTGCATTGAAAGGGATGCCATTTTCCATGAACCTTTCCTTCCGTTCACATCAAACATACCATAAAGGACACCCATTTTTCAGTTTCTTACGTGAGTTTGATTGCACGAAAAGTAGATTCATCATTAGATGGTGTTACCCCCTCTCACCTAGGAGTAACTAGAGGAGATCGTGTCTCATGGCCCAGTAAAGACAATGATCCCAACAATCATGATGATCAACATGTCCACAAATATCAACCTAACAGCCCCTCAGATGCTTCTTCCTCACCAACATAGCTCATCACACTCAATCAATAAGGTTCATTGGGAGATGGTGGCCCAACACATTATGAGGTACATTAGACCTTGTTTCATATAAAGTGCCATATTTAATGCATTGGGAATTTGACTAATGATCATAGGTTGAAGTTGGATAATGAATCATGAGCCTAGAAGTTATGTTTTTTGCCTTTTTTCACCTTGATGGGCATCCTAGTCCTGTGTTGTCACTCCTGGGGAAAAGGGGTACTACCGGTGGTTCCTTGAAAGGGGTAGCATACCATTCCTAATCATACTTACCACTTTTCCATCCTTGATCCTTCCATTCTCCCACCTTTTGGGTAATGTGGTTACATGTACACCAAAAAGGCATGTACCTCATTCCCTTATGAGAAGAAGGGGCTAAAGACCCAGAGGTAGATTGCAATTGGCTGGAAAGAAAGAAATGGGACAATTAGGAAAATTAAAATCGATGAGTCCACAATTGAGCTCTACCCCCTCATTAATGGTGATTGCCCCTAGTCCTAATGTGAATAAACGCATTCATCTATCAAAAAGGACCTGAATATATCCTGAATAACAACAAAGGAAGTGTTATGCTTGAAACCTTTTTAAGGGGACTCGCAAATCAAATGAAATAAAAGAAAAAGACAAATAAAGGGGTTTGGAATGCAAAAAGCATCGAGTAAAGGATAACCCAATCGCCAAGCGCACCATCTACAAAGGCACTCATGGAGGTGAGTCCATACACTGTCTTGCATGTTAATGACCCCATGCCCAGAAGTAGACCCCATGATCACCTCACATTCATTACATATCTTTGATTGGTTCTTCTCGGAAATATCTCTCTACTTGGGTACTGACACACCTCTTAGACCCTGGACAATGGTTAGATAAGCTCTCATTTGAAAAATATGGTCATGATGGCAGGCGGATGGGCATAAATCCCATACCTTGGACAGTGCGTCCCATACCTTATTCAACATTTGATGGAGGACATTGCACTTGATTATGCTTGGACACCACTCAGAGAGGTGATGCATGATCATTCCACCTGGACGCTAGCCTTTCTCACCCTTGATGTTGGGTTATTGATGATGACGTAATGTACTAGGGTTTGTTGATGATGTTGGGGTTTGTGTGACATTAGGACACCATTTCATAGCTTGAGATGTGACATGGCACTTGATGAGATCTTCCACCTTACTTGTAGCATTTGACGATGACACGTGGCCTTGGGAGGCTCTCTTCGCCCTTTGGGAGCTTGATGTCACCACACGTGTGACCTTATTGTGGTGTATTAGCATGTATTAGCATTGCTAGAGGCTATTTGAGGGGTCGACCCCACTTGTATCATGGGTTATTTTTTTTATTTCATTATTGTGGACATATGCGCTTGGTTACCTCATATAAATAGAGGAAGCGCTCTTGGTTACCTCATATAAATAGAGGAAGCGCTCATTTTGATCAAACACAACTCTCACACTTGTGAGATCACCACTACTTGCTCTCTTACTTCTCTTTTTCGCTCTATTTGTCTTGTGTGCACTTTTGGAGGATGGATATGGTGGATGCTTTCTCTTTTCTTGGTGAATGATTGTGAGTTAGGGTTTCTTCATTGCACATCGACTTGGATAAGTAAGTCTTATTTTTCAAGTGTTTGTTCATGGTGTATGTTGGTGAATGCTCTATATTGTTAAAGTGTTGCATGTTACCTTCCTTTTGCTAGAAAGCCTAAGAGGGATTGTAAGTCTTCATCCCCTTCCCTATATCATTTATCTTGTTGGATGAAGTATTTAAGACCTAGTCTGTAACGTACCCGTTACCAACAACTCAACTAAATTGCTCCTTTGTAACGTACCTAGCCACCCGGGCAGGGCCACGTCACGCAAAACTCTCTCTTTTACCACTCTAGTACCATTAAATATACTGATATGTTCTGCAAATGAACAAAGTTAAGCAGAATAATAACAACATACAACAATAATAATTCATACATATAGACAATAGAAATTCCATAACAAAACATCATAATTCATAACATAGCATTTGCACAAACACATAAAGACACTTATCTTTAGTGAATTAAACACCATCTGCGTGCAGACCTTCCACATTCCTCCCAGCCATAGACCACACTGTTCATAATCTTAGCAGTGGGTCACCCCCGAGCTGGGGCTAAACTCTACCCGGGCAAAGGAGGTTCTAAGCCAGTCTAAGGTCTGACATCGGCAATAACTCTCAGACTCAGGTGCCTACCTTAGCAACCAACCTACAGTCTCTCATTCCCCACATGCATGTCCCACCCTAGGAAGTGTGCCCCTTCTCTGCTCAGCAGTCCCTGGGTTGCCCCACTTCCTTTTCGAGGCTTCAACAACAGGTCGGACAAGAAGTCTAAGAGACCTATAGCCGCAACTCGACCTCTAGCAACCAACCTACAGTCCCTCATCCCCCACATGTCTGTCCCACCCCAAGAAGTGTGCCCCTTATCTGCTCAATAGTCCCTCGGTTGCCCCACTTCCCTTCCGGGGCTTCAACAACAGACTGAACAGGGAGTCTCAAAGCCATGTAGCTACTGCTTGGCACCTTGGGAGTTAATTCCCAGCAATTATCTTCACTTCAGGTGAATGTTCACGGGCCCGACAACCCATTTCCTTCCCACAACAAATCTCTTATCTGGAGAGAGAATGCCTACGGGCCTGACAACCCGTTTCTTCGACCATGGGCCTGACAACTCGACTCTTCGACTTGCACAACATTAGGTACCAGTACGGATGGTAGCATGGATGAGTGAAAAATAGTAGGAATCATGAATGAATGATAGCTAGAAGATGATGAATTACACTATATCCCCACATGTATATATGCATGTGTCCTTTAAGACACATGGCACTTGTAATTCCTTCCCTTCCCCCCAGGAACTTAGGATAACATAAATTTATATCCATACTTTAGACTTTAGGAATAATAATATAATATTCCTTTGGGATTAAGCCCTCAAGCTTAGCCCCTTCTTAGACTCTTAGCCCCCTTTCCCATCCTAATGGAGTTTATCCCCCCATCTCTTTTGTGTGGGAGGTCGACGACAGTGATGTACTTTATTAAAATATGAGTGTTTACATATTACAATAATAGGCACGCTGGCCTTTTAGCCAATCCAAGCTCTCCAACCTAATAATCACATAAGCATTCTAGCCTATAATAACCTGGCTCACCAGCGTATACAACATATGTACAATTGGGGTTCGGCCTAGGGGTATTACACTGTCCTAGGAATTAAAAGTCCTTATCCCCCTAGGGTTTTGTCTTGGCTAGCTCAAAGTCTAGGGTTTATAAGGCCATAAACTTTAGATCTTGACCTAGTTTATTCTAATCCTCAAATTGGACATCCTAGAAGAAGGAGATGGCACCAAGGGTTTATAAGGCCATAAACTTTAGGGATCCCCTTTTCAATTTGATCCTAGGCCATAGTCCTAGGGTTACAAATTCTCATCTTTTTGGCTATCCAATC
>ML798647.1:138794-155304 GCA_009831015.1 Picea engelmannii | reverse complement strand
TGCATTGGAATGTTTCTTGTTTTGCACAGGTCAACCAATTACCTCCTATAATCAAATTCCAACCTTCCCACTTTCCTAGACCTAGCCTAACTCATTGAGTGATTGAGATAGAGGGCCTATAGACTTGCTTTAGCTTGCTATAGGATCCTTTGAGGTCACTAGGAAAACCTCCCTTGTGTTGGACCTCTTTCCTTCACTAAAATGAGGGAAGTACTCGCCTAGGTGACAGTGACAAGTACTACTAGTTGTTACACAAGATTACACGAGATTGGCATCTTGTGGAAGGCTTTGCACAAGTACAAATCCTGTGATAACAGATGGCATTTTTTCCTCTTCAGATTCATTGTCACTAAGGCTTCGATGTGAGATTGTCTTATTGGGTACCAAACCATCAGCCCTTCGTTGCTCCTTTGTTCAATAAGGAGTTTAGTAGCATCTTTAGGGTCCCCTGTGCAAGGTTCAACACCATTTCTTGGAATATTCATAAATGGGCTTTAATCTGTGTATATTGGATGAATCTGTATGAATATTTCAAGAAAAAAAAAGGAAAATATGGGAAATATAATTTCAGCACTGAAAATTGCTCAAATGCTGAGAAAATACCCTTGCAATGAAAGATTTCTTCACCGAACGCAACAGTCCACTTCATTGTGTATCACTGTCTGCAAATTTGCAGCAAGAAAAAAGCACTAAAATCCCCTCGTTGCCACATTGTTTCTCCCTTCACTGCTGAAAATGAAATGGTAAAAAATGAGAGCTTGTTTGTGTTTTGAGTGCATGAGAGTGTTAGGAAGAGGGATTAGGGGTTTTGGAGGAGAGTCTCACATGAGAGTGTTTGGAAAATGAGGGATTAGGGTTTTGGAGGAGAGTCCCGCCCATTCCTCTCATTTTTTGGGGCTTTTTTACTTAAAAGAACATTTTTTGAAGTGCAAGTCGCACTATGAAGAACCCAAATTGCAGTTTGGGTATCGATTCGAGGGGCCATCCTCATCTCATGCTTGGGAAGCACCCGGCCAAACCTGGGTTCTTCGGGGTCTTTTGGGTTCGCCTTGGGATGTTCTGGTTCTGGAACCTGGGACGAGATATGGGAACCCACTTCGGGTTTGGGTGCTGGTACCTTGGTAACATAGTTTTCTAAGTCTCATGACCAGGACTGATTTGTGCCAAGCCCTCTTTAGGCCTTAAATCCCATATAAGAGTTATGCATATCATAAACAAAAGAGCACTTGTCTAAAGTGGGAACACTGCTATGTTCAGGGATTTTTATAATTGTGCCAAGCCCTCTTTTGGCCTCAAATTCCATATGAAATTTATGCATATCACAAACAAAATCTCGTATGTCTAAACGGGCAACAATGCCATGTTTAGGAATTTTTGTCAAGAGCTAAATTACACATGGAGTTGTACACATTCATTGATATTGTGATCTCTAGAGCTTGTATTGTATCATGCTTGAAAATAATTCGGAAGGAGAGAAGAAATTTAAGTTTGCCATGCTTATTTTTTGTTTAGTTTATTATATTCAAATTAAGTTGCTCTTATGTCTCAATTTGTGATTTTTCAATCTGGGTATTTTGGAGATTTAAGGAAGATGAGTTTTCCAATCCAGTGTCATACACAGATTGTTTTAACTATTTCTGGTTAAGAACTTGAGATGGGTGATTAACCTAGTTGCACTGAAATGCATAAAATCCCTGCGAATCCTTGGTACAGAGATAACAACTACTTTGTTTCTCAAATGAGGAGGCTGCAAGAAAAAGGTGATACTCTGTACAAATATGTTTTATACCCAGACATCCTGCAAGTTGGCCTGATAAAAATGAAAATATTATCTGGATTCTCAAAGAAGAATTGATGAATTTGTTATAATACTGGCTCAACTAAACATTGCAACTATTGTACATAAAAACATAGCATATTCATTAAATCCCAGAGATTGTCTTTACTTGCACGAATTATCATCCAGATTTAGTGGCCTCAATAGCTATTATGTTGCAGATAATGATTGTTTACTCATTTTCCATAATTTCTCAGCCACAGGCTGTGGTACATCCTTGCTCCTTAAATATGAGGCAACTGAAACTTATACTTCCAGAAATGCATCAAAGTTTGGATGTGGCCAACTTAATCAAGTCCTTTCTCAATATCTTTCCTGATGTTGTTTTTGGAATCTCCCTCACAAAAGCTACACGGCGAACCTTCTTGTATGGTGCCACCTGTAAAAACAGTCCCAGACCAACAAGAGTCAGGAAATGTTGCTACTCCATGCTCATAGTTGCAACTACGTTTGAGAAGACTGAAGAGATGCTTTAAAATTTCAAGCTTACTCCTCTGCCCGCTTGCAATTCTCTGAAAATCTTTTGATAGTATAAACACAAAGGATTTACAATGCAAGTTACCTGTTGAGCTACAAAGTCAGTAACATTGGTTTCAGATAGTGTGCTGCCCGGTTTCCTTACGATGTATGCCATTGGAACCTGGCCAACTTCTTTGTCTTGAAATCTGCAGCCATGAATAGTAAGTTCAAAGCTCTGCCTATCATAAACCATAGGATTATAAACTTTGTACCTTTCCTGAGGGATGATTCACATCATATTGTTATTCCTTAGACAACCCTTACTGTATCTGCTATACTAACATAATAATGAATCTAATACAACATGAATTTGATTTTGATTTGGTGAAGCTCAGAGCTCAAACTAGGTCTACGATTGTTAGGAACCCATGTTCTCACCGTGGCTTGGGAGGTCCATGTTGGTTGCTTATAAATATGACACCTACAGGTATTTTGGGGCATTAGTGCAAGACACTTAAAATGGAACTCCATAGTTAAGTACTAGGATGTGCAACCTTTTGGACTTGGTTCTGATGTGTGGCACAACAGTTTCCGTGACAATGTGATCGTTTCAAATTGGTAAGAATTGTTCAGAAGTGCGTGCTAAGAACCAAGTAGAAAGAATCATTGTCCTCACGGTATTACTGCAGCGTCAGCAATCTCAGGATGAGAAAGTAGAAGTGCTTCTAATTCAGCGGGAGCAACCTGCAATGCCATGGACAATTTTTTTATGTTATGGTTGAGTTTAGGAAGAACTTATTGAATCATTGCAAAAATTGATCAGAAGTCAGATATTAACAGTTAAGGCTTCTCAAAGAGATGTATGTAGGTCATACCTGGTAAGCTTTATATTTAATCAACTCTTTCAATCTGTCCACTACAAAGAAGTACCCTTTATCATCAATGTAACAGAGATCACCCGTTCTTAGCCAACCATCCTTGTCCAGAGCTGAAGTAGTAGCCTCTGGATTGTTGAAATAACCTGTAATAAAATAAAATCAGATTTTGAATGTTTGTTACCTGATGCTTGAAAGATTTGGTTACTAAGGGCAAATGATACTTAACCACAATCCTTTTTTCAAGCAATTTCTCAAAATCAGCTCGGTTCATATGTATAAGGGGTTTGTTCAACTGGTTGTTGCTCATGTTAATGGGTATTTTATGATTTTACTAGTTCTGTGCTGACAGTTACCCAGTTCAAATCCTTTTGGATGAGATGCATTAGATGGGTTTAATATAGCAATCCATGATTGTGGAAAAACATCCCTTGAGAAAATGAGAAGAGGGCAAGAAATAGGGCTATCGGGTTTTGTGGAAGAAATGGGGCTAAATAAGGTGTAGGGAATAGGAAACATGAAAAATCCCCACCCATCATCTATTGTGCTTATAAAGTTGATTAATAAATTCAAATAATCCCCCTTGCTTTCACATGCTAGGTAGTTAAATGAAGTGTAGCTTTTCAAAGTAGAGTTTTGTCTAGCAAAGCTAGTGCTGAAGATTGAGACTATAATATACTATCGTGCAAATGATACTATTGTTGGTCGTCTCTCTATCACAACACTAACTAGAGTTCTTGTAATAACATTTTAAAATTTTCCCACTTAATTTTAAATTATAAGTGGTTTTTGTTAACATCAAAATGAAAAATTATAAGTGGTTTTTGTTAACATCAAAATGAAAAATATTTAATTGATTACATTTAGACGATGGGATTGCACTTTTCCCATTTCATAGCTCTAATTCTTATCATATGATGGTAAATATTTTTGCTAGCCTACTTACTTCTAGGGTTTTTAGAAGTTTTTGTATTTAAGGTAGTGTTTAGTTCATTGTTTTCTTATTATAATTAATTTCATTTTATGAACAAAAGTAATTTCAAGAATATACCTTTCATAACAATTGGGCCACGAAGCCACAATTCTCCATTTTTGTTTGGTGGTAGAGGAGTTCCAGAATCAAGATCAACTATTTTTGCTTCAGTGTTTGGAGCCAACATGCCAACCGATCCATAGTGTCTACTTTCTTCTTCGTTGTCTGTAGATGCTCCTAGTCCTGTGCTTTCTGTCAATCCATATCCCTACAAAAATTCATGCAACTCAACTTATGAAATATCAAAACCAAAGTGCAAGCTCACTGAAACAATTAGGTTCCATGTATAAACTCTAATTCTAGGAGGAGTAGCAAGCCAATGATGATGAGTAGGGTCTGTCTTACCATTTGATTTTATGTAGGAGAGATTCAATAATGATAGGGCCTTACTATGTTTTTTAAACAATTAGTTGCATTAGCAAAGTTTACATAATTAGTAGGGAAATCGTGAACCTGGATCCAATAAATGAATCTTAGACTCACATGCAATAGATTACTTCTCGGAAACTATACACAAAAGGGGCCTCCCACAAGAACTAGAGATTGTTGGCTATACATATATGGACTTGGCATATATCAGGGGAAAATTGCTAGTTACATATATAACATCAGAGAGAACATTTGACTTCCAAAGACCATTGATCCGGATTTTATGAGTAGAACGAAATGACTACAGATTATTAACAAATGCTTAACACAAAATAACAGAGATACAGTGAAACTGGTTTTCTATTCAATAAATAAATAAGCTGAAACTGTGAAATGCAGCGGAAAACAAGCTTGCTGGAATGGTGGCGGCTTATCTCTGAGAAGAGATGTGACAGCTGCGCTCATTCACAAGAAGATCATTACAATGAGGCTCTGAAAACCTTTTTACAATAAACAGGAGTGTCAAAAACCCTAGACATCCAAAAACCTAACCCTAGGAGATGAAGCGCCAAAAGTCATGTGGGCCCCGTTTGGGTAAGTCAGTACATCAACTTCCCGGGGTCGTAACTTTTGCATACAATCTCCGTTTTAGGCGTACGATAGCCCGTTGGAAAGATCTATCCGAGGACTACAACTATTGCCCAAAATTTCATGTTGAAATTTTGCGATCGCAACATACCCAAAAAAAACGTCATTTAGGGTCTCAAAACGGCTCTAGAAGTTCAGAACCCGAAAAACTGCTAAAAATAGTAAATTACCAAAATTGTCAAAAAATTGTTTTGAGCCAGTTGGAAAAGATGGGTGGCCACCGATATCCACCTGGATCAACCACATATTTCACTGAAGTCCGTGGAAAGATCTCTTGCTACATAGTTGCATTGTTGTCAATGTTGAGGACATTACCATCATTTGTGCATGGAAAGGGGTTCCTGGGACATCCTCCTCACTTTCAATTTGTTTAGAAGGTGGGTTGTTGCCATTGGAAGTAGAATCTTCAACCTTCTTTGGGGTCAACAGTCTCCCGCAACTTCTCACCATATTATCAAGTCGACAAAAATATATTTCCAAATTCTGGTCAATGTTGTTGACTTGCACTTGCAGGGGTGCAAACAACATCAATGTGCTTGTTTACCTTGTTGATGGCTTTGTCATTCTCTTCACAAATTGTTTTAACTCCCTATTGAATTTCTTAATCCATTTATGTTGTTAACTTAATCTTCCCCTTTGTTGTTATTTTTGTGCATAGAACAGATAGGTTTGTATGCTTTCTTCATCTTTGGCTTGAGCATCATGCTAGGACCACCTTCCTTTTGAATCCATTGTGTTTATCCCTTTTTGGAAAACAAAGTCACGTGAGACAAGGAGACATAAGAACCATAAGGAATAGGGAGGATAATAAATACCAAGTTCCATGGGATTAGGTACATGAGAAGTTGTGGGGTGGAACGAAAGTAGCAATTGGGAAATATAAGGTTGAATTTCTTAAGACATTTATGTTGTTAACTTAATCTTCCTCTTGCCTGCTATTTTTGTGCACAGAACGGATAGGTTTGTATGCTTCCTTTATCTTTGGCTTGAGCATCATGCTAGGACCACCTTCCTTTTGAATCCATTGTGTTTATCCTTTTTTGGAAAACAAAGTCACGAGAGACAAGGAGACATAAGAACCATAAGGAATAGGGAGGAGAATAAATAACAAGTTCCATGGGATTAGGTAAATGAGAAGTTGTGGTGTGGAATGAAAGTAGCATTTGGGAAAGATAAGGAGGGTGACAAGATCTAAGAGGGGATGGGAGGGATCATATTGGAGGGAAATGAAGGGGCGTGAAGGGGATGTCGATGGAGATGGATGTACAAAGGGATGGGATAGGGGCATGAAAAGGGGAAGAGAACAAAGGCAAGTGCTTGAAGCACATGAACGCGGGGATGAGAGGACACAAGTACACATCATAGGGTGTCACCCAAGTCTAAACAAAGAGTTCCTCCAAGTGCTAAAGGTAAGCTATTAGATGTATCTCGAGGATGACCCGAGGGGCATTCAACACAACATAATGATTGAGATAATAAGCTTGATTGAAAGGATTAGGGAATTAACGTGTAATAAACAATTTTAGAGCTTTCATGTCCATAAAAGAATGAGGTAACCATCATGTGCTCCAACAACCTTATTTACCATGACATATATGTCTTTATTGAATTCTTTGTATACATGCCAAATTTATGAATTTTGGAAGGAGAAAATTATTTCCTTTTCAATGATGGAAGTGGAAACTTTTGCTTTGCTAGTGTTTAGGAGACTAGGAAACTCCTTTCATGGGGTCAAACTTTTGTTTGATTATCTTTGAGGAGCATCTTTGTAATGCTCTAAGCAACAATGTCTCGCCGTACCAAGGAACATGGCATAGAGTAGCTAATGTTCAAAGTCAACACATGATAGTAACGCAAGGCACAACTTGATTTGTGTAGATCACTTTAGTGCATTCTATAGCCAAATGCTAATGCATTATTTTAGTGATTTTAGTGAAACTTATCTTATTTTTTAACATTGATATCTTCCTTAGTAGTATAGTTTAAAATTTATACTACATATGCCACAAGAAGGCTAGAGAACATCATTGTTTTAATGAGCACTTGAGAGTGACATGGTAATAAGGTGTTAGGATTAAATATAACAATAAATTCTATGTTTTTAATCCTCATAAAATATGCGAGACTAATGATCAATTACATGGTAATCACTAATTTTTTTACTATCTTTCCGCACTTATGGTGTAAATCCCTAGTTATAATGAGACTAGCTCTCATAAGTATGGATTTGAGGACAAAATTGTTCCAATTTTATAACACCCTAAACGTGGCATAATAAAATGAAATAGAAATTTCAAATAATTATTAATAATATAATTTGGGATTTAAAATAATAATAAGATACTTTAGGGTTTTAAGTGCTTCAATTTAATTAAACCACTAAACAAAACAAATACTCCCCCCTTAAAATAAATTAAGCCACTAATTAACAAGGAGAAGTATAACTTGCAAAACTAGAGAAAATGAGTGTTGAATAAGGAATGGGAATAACTTCATTACTAAAGTAGTCCTCAAAGGATTTGATTAGGTTCCTTTGATTAGGTATCCAAATATGTGCTAGATGATAAGAAAGAAGACACCAATGTAGGTTGAGTTGTTGAGATTTTTAATATGGAGTGTTAGATTCACAATACAATATTGTAAACATGCATATGCTTGTCCTAGCAAGAGAGATTTTGTGAATAGGGCCATTACATTGAGACTACTCTCAAGGATTTAATCATAACTTCATGAATGTAAAACCTAAAATTTGGATATTCACTACCCCTTTAAAACTTGAATATGACTTATGTCTCTCTACTCTTGTTTGTAAAAAAATCAACTTGTTAATTAGAGGAAACCTACCGAAAAACATGAGTTGAGGGGAATATATATCCATATACAAATAACACAAGGAAGCACCATAAGTGAATTTTTGGAGCATGGATCAATGGTGAAGAAAAATAAGCACATGATTGAGGGCACGTAAGGACGCGATTCGATTGCTTGGGGGGCACATCAACTGGTTTGAGGAATATCCCTACTCTAGAGTCAGTTGTGGAGAGAATTTCATTATGTGGCATGGGAAAATCTTCCAGGGATACTAGAATTCTTCCTAAGTGAAGTAATTTAGATTCCTAACTTATCAAACTATGGGGGAGAAGCTATGGTTTGGTCTCTAAACACTCAATCCACTAAGTCTTTAGGGTCTACGAAGGGTCAATCAAGGGTAAAAGTGTGTGAATAAGTGTGTCATTGGATTTAGGTATTTAGATTAATCGACTTTAAGGATTTCAAGACCTAAGTTAATCATTAAGGTAGACTTGCCACTCAGTTAAGGTATTTGACCTAAGGAATTCTTTGAGACACCTAAATTGTGTTGTATAGTTAATTCTTTGGTGAATCTACCTTTAAGAAAATGTGTGACTTGAAAGATGTAATTAAATTCATAGAACATTATCATTGGATGAAAAGGTGTGCACAAATCTAAGTGTATGCACAACATCGACAATGTGATGTGCTAAAAGGAAAATATACTAGAAAGAGGCAGAGATTGATTCAATCCATCATTGGCGGAGTCACGCTAAAGAAAAGTTTACCAAGAAGATTTCCTAGGAATAGGCTCAAAAATTTGGTCGTTCTATCAGAGGTGTAGGACAACAACACATAATCATTAGTGTAGGATGCACATTGCAATGAGAAACCTCAACACAGATCAAATTGGTGAATAGAAATTGTGGCATGGATGTACTAATATTATTAGTTGTTCAGTTTTGGCATTACAACTTAGTTGCATAGTCTCAATGCTTTGTTGGAGATATGTTGAATAACATTGACTTGCGGTCCTGATGGCCCTTATATGTCATGTAATATACACCTTCAATGATCAGTCGTTGACCACAGTGGTGTGAATGGGTGCCTCTTAGACATCTTGGACTAGGGTCCACATCATATATTACCCTAAATCTATTTATAAACAAACATGAGACTCATTTACACTCACTTGAGAAACTATATCATTTATGGTATTATCTTAAAAGGTGTACTAGTGTACCCAAATATTCTTGTATTTTGGGTTATCTTTATATGCATGATGATTATTAGTGCTTGAGTTTAATATGTTTATCTCACATTAATTAACGACACCTTACCATTTCTAATATGTTTTTTTCCAGGTTACAAAGTCTAGGGAAAACCCCCAAGTACTTCCCCTCATTTCGAGGATGGTGTCAAGAAATGCATGACACTTCCACACTAATCCTAGCAGAAGAGAAGAACAATTTAATCAAGAACGCAAATGACACAAGCAATCACACAATACACCGAGATTTTACCTTGGAAACCCTTAACCAGGAAAACCAACATTCCTTTGAGCGTTTTTCTCTCTTGTTGTCTTATTCAATCTGAATAAAAGGTTGCATGTCTAACCTTGGTTCACACTTAAGACACAATCGACATCACACCCTCTTGCAGAGACAAGAACAACCCTGTAGCCAATTTGGCTTACATATGCATGACCAACAACCTACACTTACACATGCATTAACCTGCAAAAGTGCTTTCTATGATCACCTTACAACAACAGCCTTTACAGCCTTACAACATGCCTCTTTATAGGTTTTACAACAGGAAAAACCCTAAAAATTGGCGCCCAAAAATGGTTACAGATCCATGCATATCATAATTTGGCTACAAATGTTGCAAATCTCAGGATTCTGTTATAGTCGACTCGAAGTCGGGTTTAACAGTCGACCTTCATTCGGTCTCTAGTTGATCGTCTTACGCCGGCAGTTCGACCTTTTTTCAGTTGACTTCTTGTTGATATCTTCGAATTCAACTTTACTCGGTCAACTTCCTCGACCTTCGACTTGTTTTCGATCTACTTCGACTTCGACCTGTTTTCGATCCACTTCGTCCTTCGACCGTCGATCGATCTACCTCGACTAGACTTTCACTGCAAAGAATATAACAACCCAACATTCTCCCACTTTTTGTCTTCTTTGATGAAACATGAGATTCCTGAACTTTCGCTCACAGACCCAGGGCAACAATGCCCATTGCCTCTCTGCACAGACTTGGTCAACGAGTTTGCTATGTTTTCCAACATGTCTAATTTCTCCAGTAGCACCTTGTTACTTTCCACCATATCTCTTATGAAATGGTATTGTACATCAATGTGCTTAGTCTTTGAATGATAAGCAGGGTTCTTTGCCAGAAATATTGTGCTTTAACTATCGCAACTTACCTTCATAGCTCTCTGCTCAAACTCGATTCCCGAACACAACCTTTGAATCCATGCCGCTTCTTTGCTTCCATGAGTAGCTGCCATATATTCAACTTTTTTTGTTGACAAGGCTATGACCACATGTCGCTTACTCATCTAGCTTATTGCTCCACCGAACATCTTGAGGAAATATCCGTCGGTTGACCTCTGTCGATCCAGATCTCCATCCCCGTCGACGTCGACAAAGCCATGTACATCTAATTTACCATTGTCACCTCCAGGTCTTCCTTGGTAGCATATAGCATACTCCTTTGTGCCACACAAATACCTAAATACTCTCTTGACAGTTGTTCAGTGCTCCTTTCCAGGTGTCGACATGTACTTTCTCAACACTCCCACTGCATGGGAAATGTCTGGTCAAGTGCAAACCATCACATACATTAGACTATCAACAACACTTGCATAGGGAACACATGCCATTTCCTCTATTTATTCCTGTGTCTTTAGACACTGTTCATTAGTAAGCCTTGCTCCCACTGGAATTGGCACCTCCACTGGTTTGTAATCCTGCATGTTGAATCGTTTCAAAACTGTTTCAATATACTTCATCTGATTCAAGCAGAGCTTTCTAGCAGCTCGATCTCTCTTAATCTCCATTCCCAGAATAAAGTTAGTTGCACCGAGATCCTTCATGTCGAATTTGGAGGATAGTTGCTTCTTCACCTCCTTTATTGCGTCCATGTTGTTTCCAATCAGCAACATGTCATCGACATACAAAGTTACATATATGAAAAACCCACCTTCTTCCTTGGAATTTATGCAGTGATCAACTTTTCTTCTAACAAATCCCAAACTAAGGATGTAAGTGTCAAATTTCTGGTACCACATCCTTGGCGATTACTTTAGACCATAAAGGGATCTTTTGAGTTTGCACACCAACTCTTGCTTTCCCTTTACTACAAATCCTTCGGGTTGTTTCATGTAGATTTATTCTTCTAAGTCCCCATGTAGGTGTTGATTTTTTCAATAAGCAAGGTTAAGCATGAAATTCATTCCATTTTAGCATTTAACCATAACCATTAATGTTGCAGCAACCAAGATCACAAGAAGAAGCACCATGCACAAGAACACAAGAAGTATCTCGGGAAACCCTTCTCAACAAGGGAAGAAAACCCAGCCAAATCCTTTGATATATTCTTAAAGAGAAAGACCTTCACCACCAAGAAAAACCTATCACACAAGAGGGTGCTCAAACCCTAGAAGACTAGCGCCCAAGAGAGGTGTGCACTTTACCTAAGAAGGTGTACTTGCTGAAATTTCCAAACTCACATGAAAGATATGTTTCCTCAATGGGGAATTTACCTTTACTTATACTAACCTGAACCTATCAACAAAAGTGTCTATTGGCACAACAGGGCCGACCTCACTAGCTTATAATATAATTAATATTAACCAGATTAATTATCTTTTATATTAATTACTAGTCACATTAATGTGGGGCCAACATGTACCCTTTACATTACAATTGGGGTTACAAGCAGGGCTAACTCTTGAACAATATAACAAGGGATCTTGTACACCCACTAGTGCTCATCCACTAGGGGCACATCCATATATTTGGTTCACTACATTACACAAAAGAACCACTTCTTCACACGTTCACCTGTGCTCATCCACAGGCGTGTCCACTCAACAAATCTTCTTTCCCACTACCTCACACAGGAGAGTCATCTAGAGTTTCTCGTCAACTATGTTGCTCAGAGGAGGCTAATACATCATCTTCATTTATGTTCTCATGACGATGCACCCAACACTTTGGGATTTCACACGTTCACCTTGTGCTTAACCATAGGCACGTCTAACTAAGTAGATCGCCTTTCCCACTAGATAATCATCTGGAGTTCTTTTCAACTCTTTGAATGGAGGAGGTCATCTCTATGTTCCATCTCTGTCTCAGATAGGAACCACACCCTCTTCAGGGGCTTTCTCTTAGGTTTGTAAGCTGGAGAATATCTTCACATGGCTGCAATGATCCACATCTCGCAGGTTTGTATGCTGGAGAATGTCTCACATAGCTACAATCATCAACACTCCCTCTCAGCTAGGGAGGCATTCTTCATCATGCCAATTCTCACATGGATGTATTTTGAATTTTTTCTTGGCTGGAGTCATCAATACTCCCTCTCAACTAGGGAGGCATTCTTCACCAAGTTAGTTTGGTGAAGATGTCTACAATCTGCTCATGTGTAGGAAGGTATTGCATGTGTACGATTTTTCCTCTGCATCATATATCTGATATAAGGATATTTCATCTTGTCGTGTTTCAATTCATCAGAAAACATTGGGTTCTCAAGGAGCTTTATACACGGCTCTTGGTCATCATCATATGATCCATCTCATGGTCAAGTAAATATGTCAGAAGCTTGTGAAGCCACATTGCTTCACACACTCACTGCTATATACTTGGTGCACTCAAGGCCACAGAGTTTTGTTTCCCGCTGCATCAGGAAACCATGGAAAATTTCATGGTAGAACATCAACAGAATGTGCTCTTCCAATTTACTGTACTTTCTTCTCAATCTGAATCGGCATATCCTGCAAACTCAAGTTCACACTGAAGGCATGTCTCAGACCATATCCAACTGTGCCTCAGATATATCTTAATACATGTTTTGTTGTTGTCTAGTGAGTCTGTCTCGATTGACTCGTGAAATGACTAAGCACATTCATTGCATGGCATGAATCAAGTCTGGTGTTAACCATATATATCAGTGATCCAGTCAGTTGTGGATCAGTCTCGTCTGAATCATCATCAATCCATCACGATGGATTTTTCATTCTGTCATACTTGAACTTCTTTAATATTTTCACTCTATATTTTCCTTAACTCAGGAAAATCTCATTGGTCCTCTGTCATACTTCTTGTCTCAAGAAGTAGTGCATCATTATCAGATTCTTCATCTCTAATTCAAAAGTCAAGGATTACTTGTATCCAACAACAAGGCTTTCTAAATAATTCATCAAAATTAGGCTCTCGTCATCAACACTGTAATGATATAGGTTTGGATCAACAACACTCTTGTTGAATTCCAAACTCATCAAGAATTTATCTATCTGATATCGTTTCCAACTCATGGATAATAGTACGAATGGAAGTATGTCGGGTTTACTGAATCAAGTGCCTCATCATAGACAACTCCCTCTATTTGTGAGAAACTTCTAGCTATAGATCTTGTTTTGTATTTCTGGATACTTCTATCAGCTGCATGTTTGATCTTATAGCTTCACTTGGAATTTACCACAGACTTCCCTTATGCATCATTATTTAAGATATACTGGTATTCTTCTGTTATGGCATCTTGCCATACCTGTTCTCTTGTTGCCTCTCTAATATAAGGAGGCTCATAATCAATGAGGTGGCTCATGACTGAAGGATAGCTCAAAAATCTCTTTTGCTTTCTCGGGATGTGCCTTGAGAGGCTTGTATGTTTCTTTGCCTCTTGCAGAGTGAGTCTAGGTAGGTCTTTTATGCCCTACTGCAATATCTATGAACATATCAACTGGAGAAATTGGATCAGTTGGAATAATTTATGTCTCCCTCTGAAATGCTGAAGGGGGAGAAGGTATTGTCTCATTGTCAATCTCCATCTAAGATTCTTTGGATCTTTGAAAGGCTATCTCTTCTTCAAGGACAACATCTCTGCTTGTCTCAATTTTTCTCTGACCAGGGATGTAGATCTGGAATGTCTTCAAAGATTCACTGTTTTATCCCATAAATGTATCATTTCTCCCTGAAGGATCTAGCTTGGACTTCTTCTCTTTGGGTACATGAAAATACACTGGGCACCCAAATATCCTGAAGTGTTCAATCTCAGGCTTCACTCCGATGAAGGTTTCTTCGGGAGTTATGTTTTTCAAAGTCTGATGAAGACTCTTGTTCTGAACATATATTGTGTCATGCATGCTTCTGCCCGTGGAACCATAGAAAGATTCTGATCATGCATTATTGCATTGGTTGTCTCAATGATGGTTCTATTCTTCCTCTTTCTCAAATAGTTTTGACGCCCTCTGAAGGATGAGCATCTTCCTTTGTTCTTAACCTGTCTAGAACAAGAAAACAAGAGGAACCAAAACAAGAATATCTCCTAAAGGAGAATAATGAGTACATCTCTAGAATCAAAACAATTTAAGGATTGTTGTCACAGCTACAACACTTACTTGTAATGTAGCAAACTTTAGAAATATAGGTTAGAGGAATGACAATTACAACAATCAAACCTGGAGTCTTCACTTCCAGTGTGTTGTTCCTCTGAATGCACTCAGATCCCTCTGGATCCAAGACTTCAGAAAAAGGTTCCTTCGTCCTATAAATACCCTCATGACAATGATACAAATAATATATATACAAGTGCATACCCGAGGGTGCTGATATGATTTCTCCAATGGCACATGGTCGATCTATGTCCTTTGACATCTTCATGAAGGAGGTATGTCACAATGACACCTTTTTTTTATCACCCACAATAAGCCTTCCTTTGAATTCTTTTTTTCCAGGAACTTGAAGTTGCTTGATCCATAAAGCTTATCTTCCATAGTAGTTTTGTTCATCATAATTTTAGATTCTTTACAACCCTTTGTCAACTGGGCTAGAAAACCTAACGGCTAGCCTAGGCTAGCACTTTTAGGTTTTATTGGACTTATGAATTCCAACAATAAGCCTTTGAAATATAGGAGAACACTGATGAGTTCAAGAGCTCCTTCAATGATTTCTAGAAACCCTAATACTGAAATTTCTGTAGAAATTAGCGAAACCCTCGAAACCCTAGGGCCAAAATTTCAAAATGCTCAGAATTTCGATCTAAAGCTTGTTGGAGGTGCGTTGAAGGAGGTCATACACTCCTATGCCCTTTTTATCCCCAACGTCCAAGTGTCAAGTGTTGAAAACCTTCAGAAGAACAGGCCGTACGGATTTTCTGGGAACCCTAGGAGGGTCGTACGGTTTTTTGCAGAAGAGAGAGAGGATGGTTGAGAGTTGTTTGTGCAATGGGTTCTTCAAGACCTATGCTCTGATACCATGTTGATTTTTTCAATAAGCAAGGTTAAACATGAAGTTCATTCCATTTTAGCATTTAACCATAACCATTAATGTTGCAACAACCAAGATCACAAGAAGAAGCACCATGCACAAGAACACAAGAAGTATCCTGGGAAACCCTTCTCAACAAGGGAAGAAAACCCAACCAAATCCTTTTCTATATTCTTCAAGAGAAAGACCTTCACCACCAAGAAAAACCTAGCACACAAGAGGGTGCTCAAACCCTAGAAGACTAGCGCCCAAGAGAGGTGCACACTTTACCCAAGAAGGTGTACTTGTTGAAATTTCCAAACTCACATGAAAGATATGTTTCCTCAATGGGGAATTTACCTTTACTTATACTAACCTGAACCTGTCAACATAAGTGTCTATTGGCACAACAGGGCCGACCTCACTAGCTTATAATATAATTAATATTAACCAGAATAATTATCTTTTATATTAATTACCAATCACATTAAGGTGGGGTCGACCTGTACCCTTTACATTACAACTAGGGTTACAGGCAGGTCTGACTCTTGAACAATATAGCAAGGGATCTTGTACACCCACTAGTGCTCATCCACTAGGGGCACATCCATAGGAATGCCCATATCTTTGGCTCACTGCATTACACAGAAGAACAACTTCTTCACATGTTCACTTGTGCTCGTCCACAGGCACGTCCACTCAACAGATCTTCTTTCCCACTACCTCACACAGGAGAGTCATCTGGAGTTTCTCGTCAACTCTATTACTCAGAGGAGGCTAATACATCATCTTCATTTATGTTCTCATGACGATGCACCCAAAACTTTGGGATTTCACACGTTCACCTTGTGCTCAACCACAAGCACGTCTAACTCAACAGATCGCCTTTCCCACTGGATAATCATCTGGAGTTCTTCTCAACTCTCTGAATGGAGGAGGTCATCTCTATGTTCCAGCGATGTCTCATATAGGAACCAAAGACCCTCTTCATGGGCTTTCTCTCAGGTTTGTAAGATGGAGA
>ML798647.1:103750-124811 GCA_009831015.1 Picea engelmannii | reverse complement strand
TTGTAATCAATTTATCCACACATTTTCATTTAGAATATTCAAGACAAGAACAATTGAATGGTTTCTTTCCTCTTCTATTTGGGTTATATAACTATGAAGATAACATGAGAAGAAATGTTATGGAGACTTAACACGATTCCCACAAATCTAACCACATTGATTTCCCATGCTCCAACATTTGACAACAAGGATGTGTTTTCATAACCCATATTGTAACATACACATAAGGAAAACTATAATCTTGGAAGATTTAAATGATATGTTGCAAAGTTGTTTCTTCCAAAAAAAATAAATTTCAATGATATTCACACATATCTATATACACCCAAACATATTTGTGGGGGCTTTGTAGAAATATTTTCCAATGGTGGATAATTTCAATGTATGTCAAGAGGTATTTTGTGTACATGATCCGGCCTTGGCAAACCATTATTTCAAGAATGAAAAAAAAAGATTAGAGATGGATTTAATGAATAACGTCAAACTCAAATTTATTTCCCTCCAATTTGTTCTTCAAGTAAAATACCATATTTGTTTTTCCATTGGAGGGTAAATAATACGAGGCAAGAAAGTAGGCAAGTAGTCTCACTCTTGGTGAGTTTCATCTCAACTATAAGGTAAACAATTGCTACTGCATGGGATTCTAATATTAGGGGGATTCTAATATTAGGTAGCCTATGTGTCGGCAAAGCAATTATTCAAACATAATAATAGCTAAGTGTGCATTGTAAGGAGGATAATCAAACCTCGAACCTCAACAATATGCTACTGAGAAAAAGAATGGAAGGACTTAGGTCTATTTTTAAAATCACAATTCTTGTCTTTGCCCTTGGGCTTGGATTATTGTCCCCCAAGTTCATACCACACATAAATCTAAATCTAAAAATAATCGAATGGAGACTTTGGCATGTCGATGCCTCTATTTGATGGAATGGGGATTCCTCTCTTGCTATTAGTTGCATTTGAGCTATTGTTGCTGCTACTACTACTTCGACGAACAACTTTTTCGGTGACATCTTCTTCCTTCCAACTTACAAACTACAATCCCCAACGATGACGAACAAGTTGCAGATAGATAGGTCACATTGAATCCATGTTAAATACTTGGAGAAATGTGTGGCCATTAAGGGCCCTCGATTTGCAAAATTCGACCCATTTGATCCGTTTTTTTTTCCATTTGAAATGTTCCATGGCATGCCAATGATATGATGGCCATGGCCATGAATGAACACATCAACATGCATATAAAGAGTGCATTGGTGAAATATTAGCCCACCACAAAAAGTCTTGGGAGTGATGAGCTCAATGAAATCCCTAAATTATGAAGCAAACAATAGTAATGGAGAGAAGAAGCAACAAATAAATTTTATGGACAAGCCAATACTTTTTTTTATGATGGGTTTCTCTAATGATGTTTTATATTTGTTTTTGTGAGTCATTTAAGTCATTTAAATATTATGTGTTTTATATTTATTTTTGCTAGTCATTTAAGTCATTTAAATATTATGTATTATACTTGAATTCGAGTAATATTTGTTTGATGATATTCTAGGAGGTGCCATTATAGTGATTCTGTCACACTGCAGTAAAAATAATGTGAAACCTATCATCCTACCTAGTAACACGGTAACACCATCCAATTTTCGATATTGCTCGAAGGCTCGCCATGAAAGGAATCTGGGGCATACCACTATTTTCATGTACTTTAAGTTTTGAGTTCTTGATGATATATATAGTAGGGTATCTAATAGGGTAGGCTATAACATGTTTATGCTTATACTAAAGACTATTGTAAGGTAGGCTATAGCATGTTTAAGGCTCATAACCACCTAGATTAGAAGATTCTTGGGAGCTATTTCACTTTTTTCAAAAGATAAAGAAGCAAATTTTCAAATGCTTAGAATGTTGTATTTTAGATTTGATCTCTGGACTTCTTTCGAGAACCCAAGATGATGGGCTAAAACATTTGACAAAAACGTCGTTGTAGTAGGTGGCGCTTAGGATATGACAAAGAAGAATCGAAGAGACCAATGAATGGTGTGTGGTCTTCATGTTGTTCGATTTTTTTTTTGTGAGAAGAATCTTAATAATTAGTCTACTAACTTATCATGTTAATATGGAGAACTAATGGAGTTGTATTTCCCAACAATGTAATAATCCTATACTTCACATCAACTATTTGTAAATGTTTTGTAGTGGCTCATTATACTTCAAAGTTCACGAGGAGTGAAGCTCTTTACCTCTAGATGGGCACCAACATATAGGGAAGCCAAAACCCTTATATGTCTCTCTCAAGGTGAACATCACACAACTTCCCAATTCATTGTCCAGATTCCACAATATAACATAATCTTGCACTAGTACTTGTCGTTGTTTTTAGTGGACCAAAATTGATCCGAAATGATCTTTTAACGATTTTGGTTAAGTATTTTGCATGTGTAAATTTACCAGTTAAGACTTAATAATAAAGAGAAGATGCTTAATGAAATAAGTTGCATCCATATAAAGAATTCAGAACAACAAATGAATAATCATTATAGCAAACCATAACGTCAAAACTTGATAACGGAGTTAGGCAAATTTGCCTACGTCTCTGGGCCTTTGTCTCAGTGGAGGAGACTTCTTTATTAATTTCTTCAATACTCAAAATATACATAAAAATTGCATCAAATGGATTTTAGACTAGTCTCACTGTGTTCTACTCGACCTCAAGAATCCAACACAACTAACGACACTGAAAAAAAACTAACTCTAGCTCCCACAAATGACCTCCAAAGTTCCTTTAGCTAGTTGATTTTTCCTGCTTAAATCACATTGCTTAAATCACATTGTATTGCACCCTATAATATGAGTTGACCTCCTCTGCAATGGTAAAAAAAATTATTTTAAAAGTACAAGTCCTGGGATCAAATCCCAACAAGACTCTCGATTCTTGGCATAAAATCTTCATAAAATACCATAATATATAGTGACTATCCCTATAACAAATGTTTTAAAATAACATATATACTATCCCTTTTAACCTGGCTAGATGTTTGTGGTATTTAAAACTTTCAGTTAGCACCTTTAATGCCATAAAGTATGGGATACGAGTTTTTTTAATATGGTTTAGGGATTGAAATATGGTTAAGATAACCATATTATAATGTTTTTTAACCCACTTTATGTGATAAAATATCGTGGCATGGCTTTTTAAATGGCACATGTTATATGGTTATAAATAAAACCATATATTACAATATATGTGGTAAGAAATATTTGCAGAGCCCCCTTTTCATATGGTTCAACAACCATATTACCATATAATATGGAAAACATAATGTATTGGGGCAATTTGTATGTCATATATTATAGTCGGCATTTATTGTATGTGGTAACACAATTTTGAAAAGACGTATACTAGCACAGTGATATAATTTATGACTGATAAACGTCGAAAGGCTAAAGGAAAATTTTGAAAACAGTAACTACAAGCCAACGACCTTTAAGCTCGCAGTGATCTGCCAATCGAGATTGATACCCGTTGCTTTATTCTTATTTCGGCAACGCCATCCAAATCGTTAGCACCAAAGTCACAGCAGGGGAGTTGTTGGCCTGCGATATCTGTTCCGCGGCATGGTTGTTGAACTGCATCATATCGCCACACCGCGATGGAAACATCAGGAAGTTGGATAGAACGAGCTAGGTAGGAACAAATACATGAACGATTCAGTTTGGACTCTCGACCTAAGATTCATAGAGGAAGACAGAGAAGACACAGACGCTGGGGAATGAAACACTCCACGCTCATGCAGAAAATGAAACGCTCAAACATGGTAAGCTCAAAGGTTAATCATTCAAACATGGTAATCACAAAGGTTAATCATTTAAAAGTGGCAATCATATGGTGCTACAGTGATTTCTTAATATGATTAGGTAAATGTTAAAAAGTAAACATCTTAACGGATGCATTCAAAAATACAAGGAAGTTATGAAGAATAAATCACATTCATTCATTTGGGAAGACGACTAAGAATATGCCAGCATCTTCAATTGTTAGCCATCAGATTGGAATTTTAGATTAAAAGGTGATTAATTGTGCCCATCTCCAATAGGTATACGCCTTTCGGCGTAAATATGTGATATTGGGCGCACCTTGGTTGGCCTTTTTAAACCATACAATATTAAATTTCTAATAAATATAACATTGCCACATCACATTAATATAATCACATGCCTAGTCACCATTACTGCAATATGTACTTTGATACTGTGACATGTTTAATTTTTCCACTGTTAGGTGTCTTGTCCACATAATGTCACATGCCCAACTTTGCCACTGCCACGTTACTTTTTGATTGGTTTGATTTTTTTTTTTACTGTTTATGCAGAACTTCAGAATGTGATAACTTTCATATACGATGTCGAATTTACAATCCGTTTGCGTCTCCAAAAGTCTTGTGACGAACTATTTTCAATGACGCTAGTCTCGCTCAAATCCAAAAAATAATAATTTTTGGGCTTTTCAGATCCATTTTGGATCAAAAATTGTATTGTTATTGTCCAAATGGGTTTTAAACATAGTTACCAACTTAATGAGCACTGTGACCTCAAAACGAGAACTCTGGCCCAAAAACTCATATTTTTGCATAAAAAACATCAAAATCAACTCCCAAATCAAAAGGTGGTGCTACCGGTAGCACCATGTTTTAAAACGGGGTCAAAAATACAACATTTTTCAAACATGGGCTTCAAAACTTAGATAGTAGCTCAAAAAAACCTTAAAATCAACACCTAAAAACAAATAAGATGTTTTTGAAATTTTTTTCTTTTTTCTTTTTAAAAAGTTAAATTTTGAGATCATTTGAAATCGTATTTTTATCACTTGGTACCATTAAAACCAAAACCTCAAAATCAACCATCAAATTGAAAAGTAATGCTACCGGTAGCACCCATTCTAAAATTGGGGTATGAAAATGACACATTTTTATAATGTAGTAAAAGAACTCATCATTAATGTAAACAAAATCATAAAAGAAACCCTTAAATGTTTACTTTTTAAATGTTATTATCACGCAAAGCACAAGGTAATACATAATGCCATGAAAATATCACAATATACTTTAAAAATTCAACTTCACTTTTTAATATTTTTTACTTTTAATAATAAAAAAATAAATACAAGTTACAATGAATGACACATAAATAATTTCTTAAAAGTATTGTTATATTGCCCATATTCAAAACATATGAGATAAGAAATTTTATGAGCTAATAAAATTGTGAAAAACAAAGAAAAACTAGAAAGAAATGAAAAACATTTAAAATTTCCGTGGAAAACAATAATTAAAAAAAACAAAAATACCTCAAACTTAATAAAAGAAAAATAAAATAAGAAAAAAAAAACTGAAAAAAAAATCAAAATTCAATAAAATATTTAAAAAAAAACATCTAAAATAAATAAAAAATTAACAAAAATACTAATATTACCTAAGCTACAAATTTATTTAAATGTTTTTTTTGAAAATAAATATATAACTATATAATATGTTAATAATGTAACATTGTTATAATATAACATTTTTATATAATAACAATGTTATATTAACATTGTTATAATATAACAATGTTATATTATAACATGAAACTTTGTTATTAAAAAATTAAACTTTTAAGTTTTCAAAACTTAAATAATCATGAAATTTTGCTTATTTTTATTAGTCGCTGCCATGGAATTATAGCAATGAGTTTGTTTTTGATGTGACATTGATGTGACATTAATTTTCTTTTGACCATAAATTTGTGTATGCAATGTAATGTTTAACATAGGAAAACAAATATATATTTTTGGATATAATACAAACATTTGTGTTTCTCATTTCTAATTGGTTTATAAAATTGAAATGTTATTGCTCCCTTTACATCTTTCAATATGTAGAATTAATTACATAATCAATGAATTTCACCAATCACCACATTTAAATATAAAAAGTTGTTCTATGTATTTATTTATCTTTTTTAAGTAAAAGGGTGGTGCCTGTTATATTAACATAATCAAAGTACAAAACTGTATGAGATGCCCGTTATCCCGCCTAAGCAGGAAACCGAGACAGCGGGGCATCCATATCCAAATGTCACATTGTGGTCTAGTTGACAAAATTTAGCAAAGTTTTACAGAGCGACGTCCTGCCCGAAGGAAACCAGGACTTATGGTCGCCAGCATGAAGCTGATTATTCTATCTATTACTAAAACAGCCTGATAACTATCTAGCATAAAGCTGAAAATATGGCAACAACACCAAAACATGTATGAACGTCGAAGCCGAGCTGCTTGTACTATATCTCCGAGTGCCTCCATCGAGCCGGGAAGGAGTATGGGCGCGCACAGGTTGGGCATTGTTTCTTGGATGAAGCTCTGGAATGTGCAGCGAAAAACATATCGAGCCGTTGTTCCATGCGCTCCAGGCGGAAAGTTTGGTCGGCCAGCTTGTCTCGGATTTCGAAGATAAGGTCGAGATATCCCCAGTCTGCTACTGAAGGCTGCTCCCATCGGTGGCTTTCCCTGGACTCCTCATTGACGACCTCATCTTCTACGTTTGCACTGTACTGATGGCGCTCTTGCTCTGCCCCTGTGGTTTCTGTGGTGGGCTCGGGAGGAGCCTCCTCGACCACATAGCAAGGGGAGTAAGGTTGTTCTGCGATAGCAGTGGAGGGGTCGGGCTCATTACTAGTTGGTTGGCTGTGCGAGCCAAGGCTCGAGCTCGGATTCCGGTTGCTCAATGCCTCGAACAGGGTGTGCCCGGAAGGGATGGGCAGGTTGGCTTGCAGGCTGACTTCTTCCCTCTGCTCCTTAGGAGGCAGACATGCTCGAGTCCTCCTTCGCCTATCTACGATTGCCATCGCCCTCTCGAAATCCTTCTTGCGTTTGCGCCTGGACTCCGCTGCGTACCAGGCCGCACCTCGTCGCGGTGTCCCACGAATACGAGGCATGGCGAAGTTCCTATGGAGGATTCGAAGGCTGCCTGAATTTATCAAAATGCCGTTGAGTAGCGTGGTAACTGAGTGTTGATTCTATGCGAGAGAGACGGGAGGGAGGCTGCCTCTGCTCGAATGCGTCTGAGAGATGGAGGTCTGCCAGACCAAATTGCCATTAGGTGCTGCAACCCGGGCTATGAGCGTTATAAACACCATAATTAACATCTCCCGGGCATTAAACGACTCCATTAATCTCTGCTCGTTAGTGCACTGCTGGTGAGTACCTTTCGCTTGCGCGAGGGGCCTCTTCGTAATGTATCGCTTGCTGCGAGTCATGTGGGTTAAATGTGCGAGTCAAGGCGAGCTGGTGGATGCATTAACTCGACGTCGTGGCTCGGCCTACGTCGCACTATCGCGGCCCTTAACACCCCATCCGGGGAGTGGAGATCTCGGTTGGCTAAGGCTTGACAACAAGTGAGGAGCTCGATATCTGGTGAGCTCTGCCTTTCCCAGTAAAGGTGATCCTTCCCCTGCTCCACTGCCTCGTTTGCTAGTCGATCAGCTACTCTATTCACCTCCTGTTTTACGTGAGAAGTAGTGATGGTGAGGTGCGGCTGTAGGTGATGCCGGAAGTCTACTAGAAGTCCATGTAGTCGCCAGCTCGGAGAGATTTTTTCAGGGTCACAACCATGGAGGATTCTTTTGATTAATCTTATGATGATTTGGGAGTCCCCTTCCAAAATTATCCTTTGATGGCCTTTGTCAATGGCTGTTTGTAATCCTCGCAGGAGTCCTGTAAGCTCAGCCACATTGTTGGTTGTGTCCCCTATATATCCTGCTTCCAGATTTAGGATTGCTCCGCCTGAGTCCCTAATAACAGCCCCGTATCCAGCTAATCCTGGGTTGCCCTTGGAGGCTCCGTCAAAGTTGACCTTGATGAAGTGTTCCGGCGGGGGAGTCCAGGTGTTTGGGCTGGTGGGTTGGCTCGTTTGGCGTCTTGCTGGCAGATGGTTGCTCAGGCTGGGCTGCCAGGTTTGTAAGATTGGCTGCTCGTCAGGGCTGCACTGCTAGTCTGTCGCTGACCAGGAGTTGCTTCTGACTGTTTCGCTTATTTGGGCTCTGATTTGTGCCCAAGTGGCTTCAGGGAGGGAGGTCTGAGAGCGAAAAATGCGCTTGTTGCGTTCCTTCCAGATTTGCCAGAGGGTGAATCCCGGCAGCAGGTTCCAAATGAAGTTCAGTATGGGGTTGTTGAAGGAGATGTTGTCCCAGTTTTCGATTGTGCAATTGATGTTGATGCGGTTTCGATTTGATTTGCGCATAATTTGTGCCCCATAGTCCCAGATATGTTGACTATAGTGGCAGCTGTTGAAGAGATGTTCTTTGCTTTCCTCTTGTAGCGAGCAAAGAACGCAAATTGAAGGTCCAATGAATCCCCTCTTCTGGAGGTTGTCCCAGGTTAGAGCTCTGTTGTGCACTAGAAGCCAGAGAAAGGTAGAGATCTTGGGCCAGAGGGCTGGACTCCAGACTTTGCTCCATATCGGCTCCTTCCTGGGATTCTGTTGGTGAGCTTGCAGTGAGTAAGCTTCCTTAATAGTGAAAGTGCCCGTTGTGGTGTATCCCCACCTTAGGATATCCGTTCCAGCCCTGCAAAGTATTTTCCTCCTGGTGGCTTGTAATTGCCAGCTTTGCAGGTCGAGAGTTTCTGGGGCCCCGAGCTCTTGGTGGGAAGTCTTCCATTGGCGCCACCTTTGTTGCGGTGTTTGTGGCATCCATATTTCTTTAACCTTTGGAAGGGCGTTTTGGTGGAGGGTCCTTTTGAGGACCACTATCTCATCTATTGTCTCCAACGGCTTGAGTTGCTGCCAAGAGTCTTTCCAAAAAAGGGCGCTTCCACCATCTCTTAGCTCCCATAATGCATGATTTTGCACCAGAGTTCGATTTAGCCAAGTTGTGTTCCAGACGTTGGATCCCTGAATGTGGTTGTTGTGTCGGATTAATTGATCTTCCGGTGTGTGTGGGGCATATTTCCTTTTCCATAGTTGTGCCCAAGCTGTTGTTGGGTTTTTCAGCCACCTCCACCATATTTTAGCTCCCATTGTTTGGTTCAGCTTGCCTGGATCTCGTAGCCCCAATCCACCTTGATTTTTTGGCGTGCAGAGTTTGTCCCAATTGACTAACGCCCATTTCTTGTTTGGTTGGTGTCCGCTCCAGAGAAAATTTCGCTGCAGGGTTCTGATAGTTCTGATGACTTTTTTGGGAGCCCCTAGGGCGGTGAAAAGGTAGGTGGGCAGTGCTTGCAAAACTGATGTGAGGAGAACCAGCCGGGAGGCGATATTTAAAGGTCTGAAAGTCCAGTTGCGAAGTCTGTTGGAGATGGAGAGGAGGAGGCTGTCCCAGGAGATGTTGGAGGCCGCCGCGCCAGTGAGAGGTATCCCAAGATAGTTGGACGGGAGGGAGCTCCTGGGTATCCCCATGAGTCGAGAGATGTGCCTTTGGACAGGGGGCGGGGTGTTAAAGAAGTAGAGTTTGGACTTTTCCAGGTTGAGCGCCATGCCAGAGGCCTCAGAGAAATCTGAAAGGATAGAGTTGAGCTTTGTGGCCTCCTGGACAGTGGGAGAGTTCAGAAGCAGGGTATCATCCACAAATTGGTTGTGCGAGGGTGCATGTTGTATGTTTTGCAGAGGTAGGCCTTTGAGTGAGCCATCATTTATAGATGCTTTGATGTAGCGTCCCAGACCCTCCGCTAAGAGGATGAACAGAAAAGGGGAGAGAGGGTCCCCCTGCCGGATTCCTCTAGTTGGCGAGAAGGGTTTTGATGGCACCCCATTCACAAGGATAGAAAAGAAGGCGGAGGAGGTAAGATTCATAACCCAACCTATCCAAGTTTGGTCAAAGCCAAAGGAGTTTAGGACCGCTCTAATATACTGCCAGCTGGCCCGATCAAAAGCTTTTGAAAGATCAAGTTTAATAAGCATACATGGAGTTCTGGAGGTCTTTAGGGAGTGTATGATCTCGTGAGCCAGAATGACGTTATCCATGATTTGTCGTCCTTCTACGTACCCTGATTGTTCTTTGGATATGAGGAACGGCAGGATGGGCTTGAGCCTGGTTGCGATGATCTTTGTTATGACTTTGTAGATGACGTTGCAAAGTGCTATTGGTCGGAAGTGTTTGGGATTGGTGACTCTTTCTTCCTTTGGAATGAGGGTAAGGAAGGTGGCATTGAGAGCTGGTAATACCAGGCCTGAGGCTCGTGACTCTTCTACTACTTCCCACACGTCCTTTCTGATCAGATCCCAGCAGTGGTGAAAGAAATCAACGGTGAATCCATCCGGGCCTGGGGCTTTCCCTGCTGCCATTTCTTTTACTACTTGGTCGACCTCTTCTTGTGTGATGGGTCGAGTTAGGGCGGCGTTCTGCTCTGGAGTGACGAGTGCCGGAATGTGTTCAGTTACCCGTTTGATTGTTGTCATTCTATCCTGTTGGGGTTCCGTGAGGAGGTCTTGATAATAACTGAGTAGTTCCTCCTCTATTTTGGTGTGGTCCCGGGTTAGGTTGCCCTGGCTGTCCTCCAGGTGAGTAATCTTGTTGATATGCCTTCTGTGCATCATGGCTCGGTGAAAAAACTTTGTGTTCTTTTCTCCTTCTTTGAGCCATTGCACCCTTGATTTCTGCTTCCAAAGGATTTCCTCCTGCTTCTTTCGTTCCTCTAACTGTGCCTGAAGTTGTTCTTCCTCCTTCATTAGTTCGACAGTTCTTGCTCCCGAGATGAAGGTTTTTTGGATCTCCTCGAGCTTGTTCTCTATGTCCTTTATGCTCTGTAGTATGTTGCCAAAGTTGTTCTTGTTCCAGTATTTGAGGCTCTGCTTGAAATTTTTCAATCTCTGTTGAAACCGGTACATGCATGAGTCGTGGTCTATTGCTGCTTGTTCCCACCAAGATTTGGCTAGTCGATGGAAGTCTGGGTGTGCTAGCCAGAACTTCTCGAAGCGGAAGGGCTTGTATCTGGGGGGTTCTCCCAAATCCATTTATAGCGCCAGGGGCCAGTGATCTGAGCCTGCTTTTGGTAGGATTAGGCTTTCCAGATGGGAGCCAGATTCCATAATGTCTTCAGTTGCCAGGAAGCGGTCGAGTCGACAGGCTATGTGTTGGTTGCCTGATCTGCGATTTGACCAAGTAAAGTTGTCATTTCTATTCTCAATATCTACTAATTTTAGTTGATCAATGAGAGCCTTAAACTTACCACTGTCCTGCTCAAGTCGTTTGATGCCTCTAGTTTTTTCCTCCAGTGTCAGGATCATGTTGAAGTTGCCCCCTAAGATCCATTTCGGGGTTGCCACCAGGGTTTTGATCAACGCGAGAGACTGCATGAATTTATATTTGTCCTGATTGTTGTGCGGCCCGTAGACATTTGTTATGGCTCCTTCCTGAGTGGTGCCTAAGAGTTCGAAGTGAGCCGTTATTGTTCCAACTGTTGTGAAGGCCTTGCTGATATTCACATTTGCTGGATTCCATAAGATGGCTAGGCCGCCTGAAGCTCCTGTAGAGTCTCAGGTGATGGAGCTACATTCTCGCCATATACGCTGAGATATGGTTTCGGCTTCTGCTCCTCTGCATTTGGTTTCCTGGAGCAACAGTATATCGGGTTTCTCTGCCATGATGCATTCTCGGAGGATCCTTTGTTTGGATCTTCCATTCAATCCCCTGATGTTCCACGTGACTATCTTCATCATTAAGAGGGGGGTGCAGAGTGGAGGTATCCCTCCGAAAGCTTGTGTATCTGACCGGAGTTAATCATTAGATTACATGCTTCTTTGATTAGTTGTTGTATAGTTTTTCGTCCCCTTCTTTTGCTTTCACAGAGGATTCGTTTCGAGCCAGAGTTCGAGTTTGCTGCTATGCCTAGGCGTGCAGTGGATCTTGCAGAGGAATTAAGAAAGACCTTGTGCACCTTACGGAGTTGCTCTTCAGGAAGGGTCTGCAGATCTTTTTGATTCAGAGCCTCCTCCAGCTTTTCCAGATCTATTCCGGCCAGATCTCAGTCGTCCAGCAGCATTGGAGTATCCCCATCTCCCTCTCCTCTCTCTTCCATGGGGGCCTCGCCGGTGGGATGGTTAGGGTCGGGATCCGATCCCTCTGTTTGCGTTTTGAGAGGATTTTTGTGCGGATCCTGGACTTCCTCGTCCTCTGGTAGCTGCTCCAAAATCGCATATGAGTTCTTGGTGGCAATGTTTTGCCTGTCGGTCGTGGGCGGCTTCTTTGGTGGGTTGCGCCATTTTGAAGTAACTGTGGTGAATCCGTCCTTCTGTCTGGTTTCAGGTGCCTTTGTGGCTTGCTTGATGATGGGGCAATCTCGGTAGAGATGGCCATGCTCGTGGCATCTTCGACATCTGAATGGTATATGTTCATAGTCTATGGTTTGTTGTCATTCCTCATCTTGATACTCGAGGGTTACCGCCCCAGGGAGGGCTTTGGATATATTCATATACACACAGATTCTAGCATATGAAGTGTATTTTCGTTGCTTTGTGGCCTCCGAGGCTTTCACATATTGTCCCAAGGTGTTGCTTAAGCCCATTAGAATCTCCTCCAACGAGAACTCTTGTGGTAGGGAGTACAGACGAATCCATACAGGGGCCATGGTGAAGTCCTCTTTGTCCGGATTAAATCTTTCAGTCCAAAAGCGGAGGAACAGTCCTGCCGAGTTGAAAAAGTACGGTCCGCCTTCAAAAATTTTGTCTTTGTCTTCTAGATTGTATAGAATGATTGTGAAGAATCCCTTGGAGCCGATTTGCAGCTCATAATCTCCCTTGGGATTCCACCAGTGTTTAATCCATTTGTGCAGGTCCCTTTCTGCAGGCCAGAGCCCTAGGAATTTGCCGATTAGGGCATGCTCCTTCATAAATTGCGTGTGTTCTCCAACCCGTGTGATGCTGATGAGGTAGTGTGGCAGCTTCTCCGTCTGCGGAATACATTTGTCGGGTTCCCAGGTCCGTGGTGGATTTGCTTGGGAAGTCCCTGCTTCGGTTTCCATCTCCGATCTAAGGCCTTGTTCTCTGGCTAGTAACTGTTCGCGCACCTGCGACGGTGGCTCAAAGGTGGGCCACATTATTCTGGCTCCTTCCTTTTCGTTGGCCGCTACATTGCGGTATGAGGGGGGTTTCCCCCCCTCCTCTGCACCCATGTTCTTGCGACAGTGGAGGCCGAGTAGTCGGCGGAGGCTCTGGTTGAGCTCCGCGAGGGAAAATTGTTCTTGGTGCCCGTCCGTCTACCTAGCGAGGAGGCTAGGGTTTTGCAGACCGCTCCATGCCCTTGTTCAATTCCTCTTCTATGTATTTATTATTATGCGTTGTTATATTTATATTATATTTATGAATATTATAGTTTCATTGAGTTCATTATACATTTTGAATAACAAACAACCCTCAATTATTATCTTTTGACAAAAAATATTCATTACTTGTGCATTTAGTTATATTAAGTTTCATTGTTCAACATGTATTTCCCAACTAACTCGGTAGGGACTGCGTTGTCATGCAACCCTTGTTTAATAAAAAAAATTATTCATCTAAAACATGAATTGAATTTTAAAAACTTGAATCTATGCTAATAAGTTATTCTTTGTCAATCAAACATTTCATTGATTTAAAACATTAACTGAATTTGCAAAAAATGATTTATTCGAAAGGAAGTTTAATTTCAATTTTTTTATTGAATTTTCAAAAAAGAAATCTCGAAAGTAAGTTTGATTTCAATTTTTGATTGAATTTTCAAAAAATAAATCTATTTAAAATAAAGTAAAAATTCTCACATCATAGACCGTGATAAGATTCTACTTATTCTTCTACAAATTCTTCAATTTGATATTGCAGGCTATTCTCGTCTATCTATCGGAAATGGCGCTTCCGAGATTCTGGGGAGCGTTAAACATATGCTTCCAGATGTTCGTCGTTACGAGTTTTGTAATGGCTAGCCCGATAAACTACGACACCCGGAGACTCGACGTCTAGGGATGGCGCTTCTCTCGGGGTTTGGAAGCCGTCCTGACAGGCATAATGACGATAGGATCGATGGGGCTTCCTGAAACGCCCAACAACTTGGTCGAAAAATGGCACTAGGAGAAGGCGAAGGCTTTGTTGGAGAAGATCTACGAGACACCCGATGTTCAGGAGGAGTTCGAGGACCTGGTAAGCCGAGCATCGCCTCAGCCCCCCACGGGCTTGGCCCAGGTCTCATAGATATTATAACTATGTTAACAAAGTTAAATATAATATTATTATAATATAACAATATTATATTTAACATTGTTATAATATAACAATGTTATATTATAAAATATGTTTATGTTTTTTAGATATTTATGATTTTTTTTTTTTTGTAAATTTTGTTTTTTAAGGTTTTTTATATAATTTATTTATTTTATTTATTTATTTTTGTTAATTTTTATTTAAATTTTGTATTTTAAGTTTTTTAATTTAGGTTTATTTTATATGTTTTTAATTTTTGGGGTTTTTTTCACCTTTTTAAAGTTTCTCTAAATTTTGTTTTTTACCTTTTTTTTTTTCTCTCATTTTCTCTTTATATATATTAATTTTATGATTTTCTTTTCCCTTTTAGTTTTTTAGGTTTTTCTTCAATGGTTTTTTCTCATATACATTTGTTTTTTAAATGTTTTTGTTTTTTAAATTTCAATTATATTTGTTTTCTTGTTTTTTTAAGTTTTTAATTGATCCCCCAAAAATGAATTATATTTTTTTGTTAAATATTTAAAAATAGTGTTATTTAACTACAATTATTTTCTATGTATTTAAGTAAGGTAAAAAAAATGTGTTAAAAATGATATTTTCCAATATATTTAAAATGTATGGAACCATAACTTAATTAAGAACAGATAATTATATGAAAAATCTTAATTTCAAAAAAATAAATGGTGTACAACATTTTTAACATTGGATGAAGCATGAAAATATGATTAAAAATGATATTGAATAAAAATAAAAATAAAATAGAAAAGTTTGAAAATAGATGAAAAAACATTGTTGAAAAAAAAATAAAAAAAAAGTTGAACAATTTGAAAATAAATGAAAAAACAACATTTAGAAAAACAAAGTGGAAACCTTATGTATCAGAAAATTTAAAATATCTAAAAAACCTCATAAAAACACCATTTTTAAAAATGGGGTAAAAAACTTGACCCCCAAAAAAACGAGAAATCTATAGAGTTCTCGTTAAGTTGGTAACTATGTTTTTAGGGTTTTCAGAATAAATTACATAACTTATTTGAATTTTTAAATTTCTTAATTGTTCCACCATGGTTCCGCCTTCTATATATTCCACGCCTCTCACTACCAAATAAATTGGTTAGCTAAAATATAAAATTGAAGGACATACGACATAAATAGGTAAGCTATGATGGGAGATCGAGTTGCAAAGCTGCCAGTTGGACACTCATCAGATTGAGTTCAAATAAGGCTCGGACTATCTATTCATCTCCTACCTTTGAAAACCAGGGGACCACGTGAGAAATAATCATGGGTTCACCTTGCAGTTGAGGCGACCCTATACGATGTTATCACTTCTATGAAGCAGAACACATCGCTCGGGATTGTTGCAGATATGTTTCATTCCTGCAGGATATATATGCATCGCATCATATCTAATACAATTCTTGGATCTTTCTCCATTCTTACCCCCCGTAGCGATCTGTCGCCATAGTGATAGTGATCTGGGAGTCCAACGTGGAAGGGATCTCACTTAACAAATCAAAGGTATGTCAAAGTTCGATGGGTTTGATTTTTTTTTGCAGTCAACCCAGTATTCTCATATCGAACTACGATTTTACGTATTATTTCGCGAATCAAACCGAATAGCCGAATTTTCAAATTCTTTTTACCAATTCGGCGAAATTTGGTAACTATGATGGTAATCATAAATCCAAACACAGGAGTATGAAATTTGCTTTCATTAGTGTTTACCTAACTTATCTAGTGAACCCCACTCCTCTACTTCACTTCAACGTGATACGAGAGTAGCACCAACAAATATTATTCATAAGCCAATTTCATTAACCAGTGCTTCAAACTGGAAATATGACCACTAAAAAATTTCCCTCAACGTTATAAATATACTAAGATATCATCATTGTCAATGATAGTTGGCTTACCTGAGATTCAACAGAAATGAGCCAAACCCCAAATCCACAAGATCTGAAAGATAATATGCACATATTCTCTTGTTAAGTAAATGTTCTCCTATATATTCAACCATCCTAGATTACAAAACCAACCTACAGACCTCTTCCTACTTGCGTGTTGTCCACAATCCTAACCTCGTGTTGCTTGTGTGTTGTCTTCACCCACTACCCGTTCACTCGATTGCAACAAATAGTTATGTGTGTTTGACAGGTAAATCACATGCAGTCTGAGAGGTGCTCATCATTGTGCATCAGATATGTAATTGACCATGGATGAAGGGAAGACAGATGACAACTTTAGATATGAACTGACAAATAACAAATGGAAGCCTTGGATACGCCATTGACAGACGAAAAAGGCCTAGAGAGGAACCTCCCCTTGAAAACACCTTCAATGTAATTACATTCAAATTAGATAGAAGGAAAAAAATGTAAATCATTTACCCATTATCAAATCCCAGTGTTTTTCAATGGAAATATATATAAACTTGATCAAACACTAGTTTTTTTTCAATGGAAAAATATATAAACTTTATAAACACTTGAGATTTGCATGTTATTTGAAAGTTGGAGGGGGACTTAACAGTGTTAAGAAAATAATAGACAATATTCAAGTGTTTAGTTGTTAATTAATGGTGAAGACTTATTGCCACTTGAAGTGAATGAGTGATGGTTCAGAGTCCATAAGAGGATAGACTTCCACACATGCCAAATATCTTTGAATTTTAGACCATTAACTTGTTTTTTTTTTATATCTAATTATATTTAAAGAAAATGAACTTTTACTATATAAATAAATTAACATGTTCCAAAATCTTTACTATTTTTCAAATATATAATTTTTTTCTCAAAATATTTATATCCAAATATATAAACATTTTTAATAAACAAAAAATAATGATGATGATTAACGTCCACTAAGACCTAATTTGTCTATCGAACCTTAAGAGGGTAAGTGATTACTTGTGATTCTTTAGAATTTTGTTTATGTAGAGAAGCTTTCCAAGATCACCATACTTTTGTTGAGTTAAAAGGTTAAGAAGGTTGGTAGTGTGATCAATATTTTGAAAATGAGATCTAATATGAGTATTTTAAAAGAAAGTACTTTTCATCTTCAATTTTCTTAGATCTAAATATAAAAAACTCTTATATAATTTTAAAATCATTAATGTTGATTTGTATCACTCTCTACTACCTAAAACTTATTTGATTCACTGTGTAATATTTATAAGACTTTCACTTCTCCCAAAGTAATTCAAACACAATTCAAACACAATTAATGTTGATTTGTATCACTCTCTAATACCTAAAACTTATTCGATTCAATGTGTAATATTTATAAGACGTCCACTTCTCCCAAAGTAACTCAAACACAACACCCATGCAATATTGCTTTATCAAAGGAAAAACAATTTTATTTCATACTACTAAGTAAGAATTATTTTATTTTATGTATAAATGAAAATAAAATATATTTAATTTATAAAAAATGATTATAATAAGTTAATAATTTAAATTTAATTTCTATTTTTTATTTAAATTTAAAAATACAATTTTAATGAATTTTATGTTATTAAAACAATAAAAATTACAAATTTTTATAGTTGTAAGGAAGGCTCCTAGGGTGAGAAGGTCTCTTGTTTTTGGAACTTGGGAGCTTTTTGGAAGCTTCAACATCAAGAAAATGGGAGCTTGTGAACTAGTTTCATATTAAAATCATATTAAATTAAAATATAAATATTTTTATTTCATTATTACAAATCCATAATTTATTACAAATAATTTCATTAAATTTACTTAAAATATCACTATAAATACACTAAATATTATTTTAAAAATTATTTAAGTAAAATAATTTAATATTACTCATTTTATAGTTATGGATATGAGAAAGTTTTAATTCATGTATGTTTTCTTTGATTTGAATTGTATTTTTATATTACAAGAATAGTACTATTTAGTTTTTTCCCATTAAAACAAGAAGAATGTGTCAATTTTATAAAGATGTTTGAAGTTTATATATGTAAAGTTTAATTTAAAAAAGATGTTAAAATTTTATATATGTATTTTCAATTTTGTTTCTCATTTTCTAATCAAATCTTTGTATATTAAAGTTTTAATATTGTATTAAATATAGTCATATAATTGTTAGTACAAATTAAATTAATTTCAATATTGTAATTGTTGCTGGGAGTACCTTTATCCTAGATTAATGTTTTGTGGATTGACCTTCAATTTTATTAAAATAAGATTTAAAATATCATTATCTCCATACATTGTAATCTAAAATATCATTATAACCTAAAAAAATTTAATATATATTATTGTTGTTCCAAAGATTCCAAGTTTCGAAAACTCAATCATTAATGTTAAAAACTATCACTATCTAACATTTAAAAATTATTCTATATAAACTTATTCTATATTTTACATTTAAAAATTATTCTATATAAACTTATTCTATATTTTACAGAAAGATCTTTGGAAAAACTTATATTCCAAATCTAACACTAATTTATTAATTTAAAACAAATTTATCTGAATTTTAAAAAGAAATACTATTTTATTTAAAAAACAAATTTACTATTACATAAAAAAAATAATTATACAAATTATTTAATGAGATTGTACGTAGTAAACTAAGTCATCGAGAAGGGAGTAGCTTTCATGATGATATTAATTACTTATTTAATTAATTACTATTTTAATTATTTAATTATAATATTAATTAATTTTAATTTTTTATTTATTAAATATTTAAGGATAAACACAAATTAAAACATTATTTTATACAATCTATTTAATGAAATTGTACGTACTAAACTAAGTCGTCCAGAAGGGAGTAGCTTTCATGATAATAGTAGTTATTATTTTAATAATAATTAGTTTAAATTTATTTTAATTTTTAATTTTTTAAATATTTAAAGACAAAAACAAATTGAAACATGAATGTTTTAATGATCAAAGTTAAGTTAATTTATTTTATTATTATTTTAGTTTATTTGTTTTAAATTTTTTTTATTTTGTAGACTTTATCAGTCAAATAGTTGGGTGGAGGGAGGTTCCTTGTTCCACAAACAAGAGGATCTGATACACCAATTTGGTGTGGCTTGGCCATGACCTTAAAAATAAATTATTATTATTATTATTAAGTTTGCAATTTGTACTTAGAAAAAACCAATTTTACCAGTTTTCCTTATTTATATTATAAAATTTTGATCTAGTTAAAATGTTTTAACTTTTTAATTTTTTTCAACTTTTTTTACCAATAAATTTTGATTAAAATTCTGCTAAAATTTTAAAAAGATAAATAGAATTTCAAAATTTAATGGTTGAGATTATATGTTATTGGTGTAATGAATATTTTTAAGAATGTTGAATTGATTTATACATTAAAAACAAGATTTAAATAATCAATAATTAATTTACCATTAAATTTCAGCAATAATAACCAACAAAAATAAAAAATAAAAATAAACATATAAAATTTAAATTATTCCCAAAACTTTTACGAACTTTCCTCTTTTATTTTACAAATTTATATAATTTTCAGATATGAAGTTTTAACATTTTTAAGAACAATTAATCAATTATAAAATTGTTTTAATACTCTGAAGACGTTTTCTTATATCGAGCGTAGCTTGACGAAGTTCCATCAACGCTCTGAGTTTGGCAACAGCTCTCGATTCCATTCCATATGTGAGTGTACGCCTGGTCCACGTGGCAGTTCCAGATGTGAGTGTACGTCTGGTCCACGTGGCAGTTCCAGATGTGAGTGTACGTCTGGTCCACGTGGCAGTACAACGGATAAGGGAAAAGGTTCATTGCCACGTGTCAAGTTCTCGTCACCAGATCACTGCATCGTTATTGCCTTCGTCGTCAACACTAAGCATCCTTATCTTGATTGCAGATTAGGGGCATCCAACATGCATGTATAAAGTCAACAGTTGACTTTGAGTTTGCTCCATGCCCATTGAATGTCTAAATCTAGAACTTATATATAATTAAACATATGATACAAGTATACAAATATGAAAGAAGATCCTCAAAACATATATTTGTGTTAAAATTTGTGGAAAAGTGATAAAATTGTGGAATAGTGAAAAAATTTGATTAATAAAACCAGGATAAGGATAATGTAGAAAGTGTAATAAAATAAAAATAGGTACAAAGTGTAATAAAATAAAAAAATAGATAAAGTACATATATAATACAGGGTTACTAGTTCTAAGTTTTATCAAATCCTTCTTGCTTAGAGGAAAATGTCCTTGCTTTCTATTCTAGTTGGGGGTACACACTTTTAAAATAAGTATGAAATGGTGTTTGGTTTTTGTGTACTATGGGTGTTTGTATGGAACAATATACTAACTAAATATGGAGTGCTTGAATCAATGGAAAAAATAATTAGGTAGTCTCCTTGCTTAAGAAAAGAAAATAACTAGTAGAAGCATCCTCAAAGTCAAGAAGGAAAGGCATTGTGGTACAAGGACAATGAACAAGAGAAAATACATAAAGTAGAGATATATTCAAAAGGGTTTAGCTTGTTCTTCTTCATAGTTATGGTTTTTGGGATCAAAGAGTTGAGTAAATCCTTATTTGACATGGGAGGAGGATATAAATGATCATGTAATGCAGTTGTCGTCCCTACTTAAGTAAAAAACTCTTGAGAGTTGTTTGGAAAACCATTGAGGGAATAAAAGACTGTGAGAGCAACTTCAAATGGACAAAAATAAATAATACCATTGAAGGAAGGAAAAGTTGAGGTGTTGATGTGGAGATAAATTTTGAATGATTGTTATGAAACCAATACTTGAAAGAGCATCATAATATAGAGTACACCAAGTATGAGTGTGAAGAAAAACTCCCAAAGAGAAAATAATGACAAGTTACACAATAACTCATTATAAATTATGA
>ML798647.1:65456-86712 GCA_009831015.1 Picea engelmannii | reverse complement strand
AGAGGGAGGAAATATGGTGGCATAAATTCTTTTCCTCGAGGAAGAGGAAGAGGCATAGGAGGAGAGGTAAGATGCTATGCTTGTGGAAAGATAGGGCATATGTCTTGGGAATGTTTCGAGAGGAAGAAAGAAGGAGGAGGAGAAGCTCACATCTCTGAAGCATAGAAGATGAATGTTGAGTCAGAATCAGCTGAAGATGTAAAATCCCTCATGATGAGGAAGGTTCTCTTAAAACCATAGAAAGAGGTGGAAAAATAAACAATTCAAAGAAACGGTCTGTTCAAGATTGCTTGCAAGACCAAGGACAGAGTTTTCAAGGTGATTATAGACAGTGGGAGCATTGACAATCTAGTGTCCACAGAGATGGTGGAGAAGCTAGAGCTGGAAACAACTGCACATCCAAACCCATACAAGGTATCATGGCTATAGAAAGGACACCAGGTTATGCTAAGTAGATAGTGTAAGGTTGAAATTAATATAGGAGGATATAATGATGAAATTTTATGTGATGTAATACCCATGGATGTATGTCATGTTTTCTTGGGAAAACCATGGAAGATGTATAGAAATGTCATACATGATGGCAGGAAAAACACTTACACACTTGAGAAGAATGGCCGAACACAGATGTTTCTACCAATAGAGGATAAGAAAGTGAAGGACGAAGCCAGACCAAGCATACTTCTCATGAGTGGGAAGGAACTCTTGAATGAATTCAAGAAAGAGAAAGAGATGAAGTTTTCTGTGGTGAGGAAGCCAAGAGTCATCCTTACAAGCACTACTTTGGGTGATCTGCCTGAAGAAATTTAGGAACTGTTGAGTAATTTTGCTGACATAGTGGTGGATGAGTTACCTTGCTCATTGCCACCCATTAGGAGTATCAATCATCACATTGATCTTATTCTAGGAGAAAATCTGCCAAACAAAGTAGCATATAGGTTGACACCTCAAGAGAATGAAAAGGTCAAAAATCGAGTCCAAGATTTGTGAGAAAAGGGTTTAGTCAGAGAGAGCTTAAACCCATGTGCAGTACCAACTGTATTGAGTCCAAAAAAAGATGGAGGCTGGAGAATGTGCACTGATTCTAGAGCCATCAACAAGATAACTATCAGGTACATATTCCTTTTACCTAGAATGGATGATTTGATGGATTGCTTAAGTGGAGCAAGTTATTTCTATAAGATAGATCTGAAAAGTGGTTGCCACTAGATAAGGATGAGAGAGGGAGACAAATGGAAAACAACATTCAAGACAAATGAAGGATTGTATGAGTGGCTTGTTATGCCATTTGGATTAACAAATGCCCCGAGCACATTCATGAGACTAATGAATGAAGTACTCAAAGACTTCATAGGTAAGTTTGTTATTGTATATTTGGATGATATACTAGTCTTCAATAAAATTGAAGATTTAAGGCACTTGACATTAGTAATGAGGAGGTTGCAGCAAGAGAAGCTGCTGATAAATATGAGGAAGTGTTCTTTTATGAAGACATAACTCACATATTTGGGTTTTTTGACCTCTTCAAACAAGTTGAAGATGGATCCAGAGAAGTTGAGGGAAATCAGAGATTGGCCATCTCCATGAATAATATTCAAGGTAAGAAGCTTCCATGGATTAGCAAGTTTTTACAGGAAGTTTATCAAAAATTTTAGTAGCATATGTGCACTTGTGTTTGACACCATAAATAAAGAGAAAAAGTATTTCAATTGGATAGAAGAAGCTGAAAAGGGATTCAAAGCATTGAAGGCTAAGATAACAAAACAACCAATTCAGGTCCTACCAGATTTTATGAAGACTTTCCAGGTAAAGTGTGATGCTAGTGGATTAGCAATTGGAGCAGTGTTGAGCCAGGACAACAAGCCTATTTCTTATTTTAGTGAGAAGATGAATGATGTCAAAAGGAAGTATTCCACATATGATAAAGAGTTTTATGCAGTGATTCAAGCCTTAAAGAAGTGGAGGCATTATCTTATTCCCAAGGAATTTGTGTTGTACAATGATAATCAAGCTTTGCAGTTCATAACCAAACAAGAGAAGCTGAATTAGAGGCATGCAAAGTGGGTAGAGTTTATGCAAAATTTTACTTTTGTCATTAAGCATATCAGTGGGAGTGAAAATAAGGTTGCAAATGCTTTGAGTAAAAGATGTCTTATTATGCAAGAATTTCAAGTGGAGACCTTAGGATTCAAGCACCTTAAGGGAATGTATAGTGGGGATGTAGATTTCAAAGAGTCATATGAAGCCTATGAAAATCCTTTACTAAGGGACAAAATCCCATGGACGAAATATTTGATTCATGACGAATTTCTATTTAAGGGAAGCCAATTGTGCATTCCGATATGCTCAATGAGAGATAATCTATTGAAAGACAAACATAGTGGAGGCCTAGAATGACACTTTGGCCATGCCAAAACATATGCACAAACTGAGTTCCTCATACGATTGGCCAGGTATGAGATCTAAAGTGAAGAGATTTGTAAAAAAATGCATATTTTTCCAATATCCAAAAGGAAAACAACAAAACACTGGCCTTTATCAACCATTGCCTATTTCAGACAGGCCTTGGGATACTATCAACATGGATTTTGTGTTGGGATTACCAAGGACCCAGAGGGGGAGTGATTCTATATTTGTTGTGGTTGACAAATTCTCAAAGATGGCACATTTCATACCATGCAAAAAAACCAGCTATGCTACGCATATAGCAAATCTGTTTCTCAAAGAGATTGTGAGGTTGCATGGCTTTCCCATGAACATTGTCTCAGACAGAGACACAAAATTCATAGGGAATTTTTGGAGAAAATTGTGGAAGAAGTCGTGGAAAAATCTGTCCTTCAGTTCAACATATCATCCTCAAACAGATGGGGAAACTGAAGTGGTGAACATAAGTTTAGGGAATTTGTTGAGAAGTTTGGTCACTACACATCAGTGCCAGTGGGATCGAATTCTTCCCTAGGTAGATTTTGCGTACAATGATTCACCCAACATAAGCACGTGAAAAACCCCATTCCAGATTGTGTATGGAATGAACCCAAGGGGAATTTCATAATTAAGATATTTGGCATAGAGTGAGTTTCGTAGTGCAAGAGCAGAAGATTTTGCTGCTGAAATGAAAGAATTGCATGAGAAAATTAAAAAGCGTCTACAACAGAGCAATCAAAAGTATAAGAGAAGAGCAGATAAGAAAATAAGGGAAGTAAATTTTGAAGTTGGAGATCAAGTTCTAGCACACTTGAGGAAGGAGAGATTTCCATAGGGTAAATACAACAATATGAAGATGAAGAAAATAGGACCTTGTAGGATCCTAAGGAATTTTGCTGCAAATACTTATGAAATTGAGTTACTAGAAGACATTGGCATATCACCAATCTTTAATATAGCAGACCTGTATTATTATAGGATTGACGACACAATGAAGACAGAGGACCATGAAGAGGTTCAATGGAGACAACATATGCCTGTAGAAGAAAAGCCACCGATGGAAAAAATCATGGATTGGAGAGTTGAAGACCAGAAGGAAAACATATTTTGAATATCTGGTTAAGTGGAAGGGCCATCCAAAGGAAGATGCTAGCTGGGTAGCCGAAGCAGTCTTCTAGAAGCATGAAAAGACAATGTAGGAGCTCATGGACAGGAGTCCATGAATTTTTGGCCCGAGGAGTATGATGCAGGAGCATCACCTTCAACATTAAAAAGAAGACAGGCTGGAGGAAAACACATCATCCATCACACTAAGAAGTTGATTCGGATTTCCAAAGGAGGAAAGCGCCTTTTTGAATTTTGAAATTAGAAAGAGGGAGTAATGAATGTTTGGAGGCGGATGCCATCCCCAAAAGATCTTAACCGATCAAAATCTCTTTAATGTATGGATATATTGTACATATTTTGAGATTAGCTCGTATTTGCTTTGTAAATGCTCATTTATTATGATAGGAGAGCAGTAGGTAGAAAGGAGGGAAGGCTCTAGAAGCCCTTTCATGTCTATATTTTGTTTTCTTGTTCATTTTGAGGTTGTTGTTGAGTTGTTGTTGCTGAGACATATAAAGGAGAAATAGAGAAGTTTTGTAAGAACTCTGTATATGCATTTTTACTGAATATATGAGAAGGAGATTGCTCAAATGTGTGTTTTTATCCATCCTTGAGTGAACTACTTGAATGACTTTACTGTCATTGTTTGTGTTTAACTTCTTCATGCATGTATTTCCTGTATTTTGTGTTTCATGAATGAACTTATCAGTTTAGTATAAGTTTCAATTGTTTCTCTTCTAAAAATCTTTGGTCGAGGAGCACAGAATGCTCATGCAAGGAGTGCGCAAACCAGAAACTAGGATGAGTTGTTGAAGGTAATGAGAGATAGAGGTGTGTTGCAAAGACTGCACAAGGAGTGCATAGATATATTCCTTAGAGTATATCATTCTCTGTCAAAGGTCACTTGCAAGGAGTGCAGAAGGGCTGACACTCTACAGAGTTATCAAATCCCTTTAAGACAAAGGGGAAGATTTCGGAGATCCAAGTGTCGGAGCAACGCCAGGTGGACATCAAGGGTTGAACCCCTTTTAAAAATTTTCAAGCTCAAGAGGGATAACGTATATCAGAGTACATCGGGAGAGACTTAGTCAAGTCTCTAAGTTTGGAGGTTCTAGAGTGCCCAGAGGAGGAGTCACCTCAAGAAGACAAAGCTCAGGAGGGATAGCGGTCAAGATACTCAAAGGGAGGGAGTTCCTTTGAGTTTCCCAAGTCAACGAACGAGATCCATTCGGGAGGTTACCGAAGATCTAATAGTCGTCAGATCTGGAGAGATCGCGCAAGGTTTAAGTAGGGAGGTGAATCCAAGCCCCAAAGGCCTGGAGGCCCGAAACCCATCCTCACCGTCGAATTGGGTGACACACAGAAACATATATAGCCCTTCGCTACTTCACTGGTTGGAGGAACGGTCGTTGGGGGGAGCGGGGAAAGGACTCCCGAAGACCGAAGTCCCGGAGTCCATCGAGACCATTGGTCCAAAGGACAGTTTTTAACATATTAGAGACTCTGGAGGATTGAGGGTTCATAAGTTTCAAGGGGAAGAGAGTGCCAAAACGCCCGGGGGATGAAGCATCGCCAGTCATTGATCTCAGAGGAGATGCATGGAGGGTGGAGATCCACTTCGTTACCCCAACGTTCGGAGAAGTGCAAAGGTATGGCGACGTGAGAAACCCTGAAACAACGAAATCCCGAAGGGATCTGGGCCATCCACTTGTCATAGTTCCAAACGTCGATCCCAAAGGGATTTTGATACTCTGTGAAGCTGTTGTTCGGGAGGATTGCAAGGTGTGTCTATTGGAGACGCCCGGAGTGCGAAGGCCCTGAAGTCCCGAATGGGGTGGAGAACAATAGGTAAGCCCCTGGTTTTGAGCCCGAGGTCATGAGAAGGTAGAGCCTGATCAATGGGTGCCTACTAAAAGGGTTTTTGACACGAAAAATGCAGAAAATTCCCGTGGAGCCCGAAAATAAAAGGTCCAGAGAGACCTTGTGAGATGATCAAGCTCCGATAATTCAAAGATCCTTAGACTGTGAGGTCAGTGGACCCCAGGTGAGGGTGGGGGTGTGCTTCAAGACACTTTACAAAAGAAATTTGTTGCCATATCTTAAACAAATAGATTTAGATTTCTGTGAGCATTGTGTTTATGGAAAACATAAGAGAGTCACATTTCTCATAGTCAGAAAACAAAATAAGAGTGAAAGGTTAGAGCTTGTGCATACATATGTATGGGGACCAAATCATGTATTATCTCTTGGTGGCTCTCGTTATTATGTTACTTTTATTGATTATGCAACTAGAAAAACTTGGGTTTACTGCATTCAACAAAAAATTGATGTTTTTGACACTTTTAAGAAATGGAAAGCTTTGGTTGAGAATGACACATGAAAAAGGTTGAAGTGTCTCAGATCAGACAATGGAGGTGAATATTGCAGTAAGGATTTTGATGATTAGTGTTCATACCATGGGATTCATAGAGAGAAAACAATTCCAGGAACACCACAAGAAAATGGTGTGTTAGAAAGGATGAACATGATAATCATGGAGCGTGCAAGGAGTATGAGATTGCATGCTGGGTTGCCCTTACAGTTCTGGGCAGATGCTGTAGATACTGTTGTTTAATTAATAAAAAGAGGACCTTCAATCTCTTTGGATGGTGGAATTCCAGAGGAGGCATGGACAGGTAAAAATGTAAACTATTCATTTTTGAAGACTTTCGGTTGTGAGAATTTGTCCATATTGATAAAGAAAATAGAACAAAGCTTGAGGCAAAATCCAAGAAGTATACCTTTATTGGATACAATGTCAATGATTTTGGTTATCGCTTATGGGATTATGAAAATCGCAAAATCATTAGGAGTAGAGATGTCATATTCAATGAGAAGGTCATGTACAAAGATTAGTTGCAGGGAAAGAAACATGAAAAAGAAAAACTAGAATACACAATGCTTGATGAGATCATTGAAAAATAAATTCTAAAGGTACCAAAAAATCAAAATGTACAACAACATGAGCAAAAGGTACCTGAAACTCCTGCAAGTGTTGTTAGAAGATCTACCAGGTTAAGTAGACCCCTTGAACGATACTCTCCTTCATTGTACTATTTATTGTTGACTGATTCTGGTGAACCAGAAAGTTATGGAGATGCAATGAAGGTAGACACTAAAATGAAGTGGGAGCAAGGCATGAAAGAGGAAATGTATTCCTTGGTAAATAACTAGACTTGGGACTTGGTTCAACTGCCTGTAGGAAAAATAGCATTGTAGAATAAATGGGTTTACAGGTTGAAGGAAGAAGATGGATCCAAAAAGCGATACAAGGCTAGATTTGTTGTAAAGGGGTTTGCACAAAAGAAAGGTATAGATTTTAATGAAATATTTTGTCCTGTTGTTAAAATGACTTCAATTAGGACTATTTTAAGTCTTGTGGCAGTAGAATATTTGCATCTTGAATAGTTAGATGTAAAAACAACTTTTCTCCATGGGGATTTGGATGAAGAGATTTATATGTAGCAGCCACAGGGGTATGAGGTCAAATGGAAGGACAATTTAGTATGCAGGTTGAAGAAGAGCTTGTATGGACTAAAACAAGCTCCAAGGCAGTGGTATTTGAAGTTTGATAGGTTTATGATAGAACAAGGTTATATTAGATGTCATTCTGATCACTGTGTTTATTTTAAAAGGATAGAAAATGGAAGCTATATTATCTTGCTATTGTATGTAGATGACATGCTTGCTGCAGGGTCTAATATGCAGGATATAAATCTGATCAAGAAGAAATTAGCTAATTCGTTTGCGATTAAGGATTTGGGTGCTGCAAAGAAAATCCTTGGTATGAGAATAACAAGAGACATGAAAAATCGCAAATTGACATTGTTTCAGGGTGAGTACATAGAGAAGGTGTTGGAGAGGTTTAGAATGCAGAATGCAAAACAAGTTAGTACACCTTTGGACAACCATTTCAAATTAACTAAGGAAATGTGTCCCAATACATAGAAGGAGATAGAATACATGTCCAGGGTCCCTTATTCATCAACAATTGGTAGCTTGATGTATGCGATGGTTTGCACAAGACCAGATATTGCACATGCAGTGGGAGTTGTGGGAATATATTTGAAAAATCCAGGTAAAGAACATTGGGAAGAAGTAAAGTGGATTCTTAGGTATTTTAGAGGTATTGCTACTCATGCATTATGTTTTGGAGGTTCAAACATTGTTCTATAGGGATATGTTGATTCAGATATGGCAGGTGACAAAGATAGCAGGAGGAACACCACAGGGTATGTTTTTACTGTAGGTGGAACAACAATAAGTTGGATTTCAAAACTACAAAAGGTTGTTGCACTTTCAACAACATAAGCAATGTATGTTGTTGTTACAAAGGCTAGTAAAGAGATGATTTTGTTACAAAGGTTTATGGAGGAATTGGGAAAGAAGTAGGAGAATAGCAGGTTGTACTGTGAAAACGAGAGTGTCATTCATCTTGCAAAGAACTCAACCTTCCATTCGAATACTAAGCATATACAACTCATGTACCATTTCATATGATCCGTCTTGGAAGATGGACATTTGAAGTTGGAAAAGATACATACTAGCCGGAATCCCGTAGACATGTTAACAAAGGGAGTATCCAGGGAGAAACTGAGTTCCTGCTCAGTTTCAGTTGGTCTTCAAGCATGAAGGTGAAGATGAGAAATTTTCCAGGTCCAAGGTGGAGTATATTCCAGTAGGTACAAAAACAATGGAGTTGTTGTGATCAGTCTCAAAGTGGGATATTGTTGGTTGTGGAGCCTGATTATCTTCATGATTCATAGGTTTGATTCAGCCTTGCGTGGATCCCTTTCCCTAATGGGGGGGTGCGGGGGGTATTCCCCCCACAAAACTTTCACCAGGGGGGTGACAAAATTTTTTGTATCCCCCCCTTGGCGGGGGATTCGGGGGAAGAGCCCCTAAAGCGAAATTTTGGGAAAAATCACCTTGTAAAATATTGTAATTTTGTACTCAATTTGGACAGTTCATTATAAGGTCATAGATCTGACGGTAGAAGTTATTTTAGGGTTTTTTTCCCTAGAAGAAAACCCTATCTTATGAGGGAATTGTATTGCGGCTGAGTATTATCGTGAATATTGTATTATGAGAGAGGAGACTGTGAGAGAAAGAAGAGGAATTTACAACGAGTGTGTTGTAGGTTGTATCCCTTCATTTTGCTGGATAATAAAAAGGAAGGACCTGGAAATTTCTTTGGTGGACGTAGCCCATACTGGGTGAACCACATACATCTGTGTCTCTATTGTATTGTGTATCCTATGTGTTTTATTTCCACATTTGTTTTATTTAATTGCTCCACGATCCTGTTTTTCTAACACTAAAGGCAGTAGTATGATTACATTGAAGAAATAAAATATTGCATTGGTTAACGTGAAATTTTATGATTTGAAGGTTGTTTAAGTTGGATTCATTTATTTTCCTTATAAGCTTGATTGAGCCGCTAGGGCATCATATTTCTTCAAGTAATTCTTGTTGTTGCTATAAATATTCATCATGCCTTTGGCTATCATTGGGAAGCTCTATCCCAAAAAATCTTCATTTAGGCCCTCAAAATGGCCCTAGAAGTTAAACTGCTAAAAATAGTAAATTGCCAAAATTGCCAGAAAACTATTTTGAGCCAGTTGGAAAAGGTGGGTGGCCACCGATATCCACCTGGATCACCTAGATATCAGATCATAAAATATGAAATATGCGTATACCTTGAACAATCTTCTCTCATACTTATGTATTTGTTCTTTATGTTTATTTTTATGTAAGTATATTTCCATTGTTAGTATCGTGCTCATATCAATTGGTATTAAAACCTTAAGATTATGACCTCTTTAGAGTTTTACAATTTCAGTCTTCTTAGATTTTTTTTCACTAAAAATTTGAGTGGTTTACATGTGCATTGACACCCTCATCTCCTAATTTTAGACCATTAGTACACTTGTAACTCATTGTCACTCGATATTATCTCAATTGTTTTATGTGTTTGTACATTTATTTTGCGAGGTTTTCTACAATTTTTCTACAACCACAAATTCTTTCTCTGGATTGATAAAATTGTTGGTCCTTTTAACCCATTTTGTTGGTTTTATGTTCATCCTTTGGTTTAAATCCATTCTATGTATGCAACACACATATCATTATTTCTATCTTAAAAGAAACATAAAATTTTATTTTAAACCTACACTAAGTAGGCTTTACATAATTATTTTAGAGATCACCATGTCAATGTTTAATGTCATTATTAAACTCAGAAAATCAACAACAAAAAAAACCAACTCTTTAATTCTTTAGGGAAACCTTCACATAACAACAATAGGAATTTGCACAAAGTAATAAGAGTTTCATATTAAAATGATGGAAGACAATATGACCATGTTCCACACCACATGATACAATCAACATGTTTTTCACCCCTCTGACATTTTTTTCCACACCTCTTACAAAATCCATCACACTCTAAGAATCTCATGAGCCAAGACAACCTTAATTGTAGTATATTCCAATGCATATTATTTTCTAGAAGCATACATTTTTTTCCATACCTCTTACAAAATCCATCACGCCCTAAGAATCTCATGAGCCAAGACAACCTTAATTGTAGTATATTCCAATGCATATTATTTTCTAGGAACATACTTCATTGCCGGTTTTTCAAGTTTCCCACACAATTGAGATTCATCAAACTATTCCAACTCCATTGCATGGATATGATACAACATTGGAGAATCATGGTTATGACCCTAATGATGATATATATGGGGTTGAATGTATATGTAATAGGGGGACTACATCTACATGTGAAATGGATGAGAATACACACACACACACACACACACACACACACACACACACACACACACACATATGGAGGTCTATAGAGTCATTATCGAGACATGAACATAGGATTTGGATATACTTGGTTATTCAAAGGAGGTTGTCCTAATGTATTAGGATTTATTGTGTAGCACTTCTCCATTATCTTTTTGGGAGTTGTGCTCCATGCTCACATTTAGTGTATAATGTATTTATTCTACCTTATCATGCTATTTTAAAGTTTTGGTATATAAAATTTGGTATCATAGTAAATGATTGTCAATCTTGTTCTTTCAAAAGAGTCATCTTACAATTTTCTCTACCATTTTTTAGGATATTGTGATTTCATGGGAATTATGGGGATGTGAACAAAAAAGAGATAATTATATTTGTAAAAATTTAGAATCCGATTCCCTATAATTGTGAAGTTGTAGGCCTTACAAGTTAGGGATCTTGTCTATTTGTCTATTCTCAAAACTATATAAGTCGTTTTGGTAAAACTACAATATTTGAACCTTTGAAGGTTGAAATTGAGTGCCACTTCTGGAATTGGAAATAAGACAAACCATGGTGTTTCATGTCCAAATTTTGGATTTTGAGTTAAAATTTTGGTTGTGTGGGTTCACCCCCCTAATAGGTGCCAAAACCAACAAGCTTTGGGAAAGTCATCATAATTTTTTCTTGGTACATTATACTTTAATGAAACTTTTGGAAATATAGAAAATACATATCAAGATATTGTAGGACAAAATTTCAAACTCATTGGGGAAGACAGTTCGGAGAAAAAGAAATTGTGGGGTCAGCTTGTAGGACAATCACTGAATCAAGGCTTAAAAAGGCATGCTAACTTAAAATTACCATAAATTTTGATTGGAAGATCCGAATGTTAAAATCCGTTAGAAACATGAAGTAAAAGAGAATATATTGGTAAATGTTTTTGGTGAACTAGGGTAAATTTTGAAGGTTTGGGGATTTTTTATTTGAGGGACTAAACCTTAATTGTTAAAGGAAAAAACTAATGGAAATTCCAAAGTTTAGGGGTGATCTGTAAATTGTTGTGGATATTCCATTGGAACAGTTCATCACAACAGATCTATAAATAAAACTGAAATCTACACTATGAAGGTTAAATTCCTTTAGATTCCATAATATTTAGTTATCGATTTTCTGCTTATGCATGAAATAGATAAAAATGTGGAAAGTAGAGAACAATAAAATACAATCACACACCATCCACAAAATAACACACATAGGAAGAATTTGAAAATTTATTATCAAATAGATAACTAAAGGAAATAAATCCCGGTGGGTTAGCTTGAGTGGTTGAGTGTTGTGATTTACAAGTAGGAGGTCTCGAGGTCAAGCCCCCAGGATGGATGCCTCTATAGATATTATTGGGCCTCACTCGATGTCCCCATCGGGTTAGGTTTCCAAAAATGCAACTGACCGGTTTACCTCCTCTACCATCCCCAAAACGAGGGGATCTGCTTGGATGGTTTCCCGAGACGTGTATTCCACCGATTTTTTTTTAAAGGAAATAGAGTAAGAGGATATGACAAAAATTAAAAAAAATGAATGGAATAAATTGAAAGAATAGCTTATAGAGAAGTGTGATTATTTTTCTAAGATGAAATCCAATAACAAAGCACTGATCAAGTAAGCAAATAAATGGAAGTAAGAAAATATTAGCAAAGGAAAGAATAAAAAATATGAGTCAAGGGAAGAATTGAAAAAGAAAGATGAAAATATTAAAAGGTTGTGTAAGCGTAATCAAGACCTTCTTAATGATGTTAAGAATATACAAGAGCTAGAATTAAAAAGGATGATTATACTACAATAATAGTTGAAGAACATACTACCAAAAGACACGAAGAGGAAATTTGCAAGAAGGTTGTAGAATACCTAAATATTGATGAGGCAAAATTAAAAATACAATATAGAATTGAAGAAGGATGTAAGAATCTAATAGATGATATAATATTGTAGCTTCAAAAGGATAAGGAAGACAATATTTGAGAAGGTCACACAAAATACTTGAAGAAGTTGAGCTCCAACTTAAGGATGTACATGTCAAATGATGGTATTATTTCAAAGGCTAGAGTAATCAAAGACCAAGCCAATATGATAGAGCTTGCCATTATATCTAAAAGAGGATTGATGATATGGGTGTGTAGAGTGAAGGAAAAACACCAAAGGTGGGACCATATCGACACCTTCATTACCAATAAAATTGGTGAGAAAGACAAGAAAGTAAGCATCGACATTACCAAAAATAAGATCTAATAATCAACATTATTCATGGAATTGGGCTTCAAGGAACAATTATGCACTCAAATGTTATCAAAGATAAACAACTATAACAAATTGGAGAAGCTACAACAATGGATGGAATGAAAGGATTAAATGAACCTATCAAGGTTTGACAACGAAAAGAGTTGAATATGGATGGAAAGATAATCGACAGTGGCAACACAAGAACATGAATATATGGAAATCTTATGAGTTGGTTTTATCACATGTAAAACCCTTAACTACAAAGTTTTGATGACAAATAGTTTCAAAGAAGGGTACTATGTTATGACCCTACTAAGGATATGTATGTGGTTGAATGTATATGTAATAGGGGTGGGCCTATCAGGGGAACCACATGTGCAATGGGTGAGAGTACACACACACACACACACACACACACACACACACACACACACACACACACACACACACATATATATATAGGTCAATAGAATCATTATNGCCTATCAGGGGAACCACATGTGCAATGGGTGAGAGTACACACACACACACACACACACACACACACACACACACACACACACACACACACACACATATATATATAGGTCAATAGAATCATTATTGAGACATGGACTTATGATGTGGATGTATGGATATACATGGGTTATTTAGCGGAGGTTCTCATAATATATAATGAGTTATTGTGTAACTTTCCATTATTTTATGTTTGAGAGTTTTTCTTCACACTCATACTTGGTGTACTCTATATTATGATGTTATTTCAAGCACTGGTTTAATAACAATCATTCAAAATTTATCTCCACAGCAACACCTCAACTTTTCCTTTCTTCAATGGTATTATTTATTTTTGTCCATTTGAAGTTGCTCCCATAGTCTTTTATTCCCTCAATGGTTTTCCAAACAACTCTCAAGAGTTTTTGACTTTAGTAGGTAGAACAACTTGCACCACATTATCCTCTATATCCTCCTCCCATGTCAAATGAGGATTTACTCAACTCCTTGATCCCAAGAACCTTAGCTATGAAGAAGAACAAGCTCAACCCTTTCGAGTATATCTCTACTTGTGTATTTCCTCTTGTTAATTGTCCTTATACAACAATGCCTTTTATAACGTACTCAACCTCCAAGCTGAGCACTGCTACTATAAAAATGATTTAGCTTGCTAAAACAAATTTTTTAAATACGCCCATTCAATATAAAATAGCCTAAGGGGAAACATGCTAATTAAATATACATCTAATAGAATTTATAAAAAAAACCATGAATGCAATTGTTCAAGCAAACAACAAACACACAACATTCATATAAATCATTTGCACAGTGGAATAAACATAATAACATAACAAAGAACTTATATGTTTATAAAGATCAACCAACTGGCTACGTACAAAGGATGAACTTCCCAACCGTAGGCATTGTTGTTCATTTGTTCTCAACAATAGACCACCCACGAGATGAGGCTATGAGTATACAAGGAGACTCGACCCTCTTGGTTGTTCACTCTCCACACTCAGTAGCCTAAAACCAGGGTTCTACTCCCACAACAATTCCAATCCACTAGCTCTCTTCCCCATGACATGCACAATCCAAGGAATGTATCCCCTTCACTTCTCTCAGTCCATCGGGCTATACCGTTAGTTTATCGAGGCTTCCCGTGCACTCAGTTGGCCAAGAATATCACATCCGAGGACTTCCAAGAACTCTCAACTGCTCTAAGAGTGTCCCAACAACTTTCATAAGGCTCTTGAGCCATTTCCTCATTAGGAAACACACTACAGGATTACAAACGGTTTTTTAGGCACACAAGCCACATTTTCAATAAAAACTTAACCCAATAATGGTTGCCTTCAAGCACAACATGGCTAGTGCTCTTCCCAACACTCAACTCCTCTTTTGCTGCCCAAAAACTGCATGTCAAAAATTGTCCTCTTTTCCTACTCGAAGTCCTCTTTCCTACTCGAATTTTGTTCTTCTCCCTTGCTCGCTTTACTCTCACTATTCCCAAAGATGACTGTACTTCAACCCCATGCTCCCAATAACTCTGGGATGTGACTTCTGACATCCACCTTCTTACATGAATTCAATGATTGGCTTTGGGAACACTCAATAGCAAAAATAAGGTTTATATAGAATAATAATAAAACTCAGAAATGTGGGTTTGGATTAATATCCATGAATGAAACCCCCTTTAGCCCATTCTCTTGTGGAATCATAGCCCCCCATCGTTAACGTTCCTCTTGTATTGCAGCGAATGATTATTAATTTATTAATCATTTCAGTGTACATAATACATAATTTGACCCTCAACCATATAAATCAATACAAAATTTTTGCCCCAAACATATCGGCTCACCAACCTAAATGATAGTTACACAATTACATTATAATTTGCGGAGATTAAAACTGGAGATGTTACACCTTTCCTTCCTGACTTTCAACATGCTTCTATTAATTGCATTCTTAAGCAAGGAGGTTGCCTAATTCTACTAGTTGTGTTCTTAAGCAAGGAGGCCCCCTAATTGTTTTTTCCATTGGTTCAAGCACTCAATATTTAGTGAGTATATCCTTCCATACAAACATTCATAGTACAGAAGGCCCAAACATCATTTCATACTTATTTTAAAGGTGTGTACCCCAAACTACAATAAAAATCAAGAACAATTTCCTTTAAACAAGGAGAAATTTATAAGATTTAGAACTAGTAAACATGTATTATATATGTACTTTATCTAATTTTTTATTTTATTACACTTTGTACATTATCTTTATACGTATCACTAACCCACTTAATTTGTATTTTATGAAAGATTTAATTCAATTTTATCACTATTCCACAATTTCTTGTACTTATAAAACAAATGCATGTACACTATATACTTATCACTAACCCACTTAATTTGTATTTTATGAAAGATTTAATTCAATTTTATCACTATTCCACAATTTCTTTTACTTATAAGACAAATGCATGTATTTAACAATCTTCTCTCATACTTGTATGATTGTCCTCTTATGTTTTAATTATATATAAGTATATTTCCATTGCAGATTTGGACATCGAATGGACATGGAGCAAAGTCAAGAGTTGAATTTGCTCCATGACCATTGGATGCCCCTTATCTGCAATTGAGATAAGAATGCCTAGAGACAAGGACAGGGCAGTGATCCAGTAATGAAAACATGACAAGTGGTAATAGAACCCTGAATCTCTCTTACTTGTATTGCCACGTGGACCAGACACGTATGGAATGGAATAGAGAGTGGTTTTACATAAAGTCGGTAAACTTAGATAGTGATGAAACTTGGTCAAGCTATGTTGGATATAAGAAAATGTTTATGTCTATAAGAATACACTTATTAGAAATGGACATTTTTAATAATTTTTTAATTATAAATTCTAATTTTATGATTAGCAATTGAAAATCCTAATATATTTTTAATCATATTTTCAAATTAATAAATGATATTTAATATTTATAATTTTTTTTTTTATTTTTTATTATGCATTTATGTTTTTTCATTTAAATTTTTTTACAACCTATAATCCCGCTTCCTTTACCAAATATCAATTGTATGGTAAGTGGAACGTGGATAAGTGGAGGCATTTTTACCAGCTGTGGGGCACCGTCCAACCTTCTTGATAGCCTAATCGAATCTTCACCGTTCTCAATTACCTTGGTTCCATTGGGAACAAAATTCTGCAATACTTTCAAACGCTCGTTCATTCTCTCTACGTTCATTCATTCTCTCTCTACGTTGCCACACGTTGCCAAAGTTGGTAAAAATGTATTTTTCTTCATTAAAACTAGCAAAATATATATAGTCCAATTCAATATAGATATCTAATATTAATACAAAATAAAAATTTTAAAACAACTAAACTATAATATATATAGTCTAACTCAATATAGATATCTAATATTAATACAAAATAAAAATTTTAAAACAAATAAATTATAATATTTTTTTTTTGCTAGTTTTAGGGATGGTATCCACGGTACTCCGTCACTGACTGTAGGGGACATAAATAAACTATAATATTAATAATAAAATAAATTAACTTAATTCATTAACTTTGATCATAATTTTTTTTTTATCCTTCTAAATATTTAATAAATAAAAACTCCAAATAAATTTAATCTAATTATATTATTAAAAGAGTAACTATTCTAATTTTTTTTATGTAATAGTAATATAGTTTGAGTAGGCCTAATGGTTAAGAATATGTGTTGGTCCTTGTGGTGTAGAGGAGTCCGTGAGGGAGTGCACTCTTAAGGCACTTCGTAAGTGAATTCATCTGTTAAGGGATGGTGCAATCCCCACATGATTTTGATGACTTAGATGCCCCTGGTTCGTGGCATCTCAGCCACATGCCAATCCCGCAAGTCACGAATATTTAGCTAACAAAAAAAAATGAGTAAGAATATGTGTTTCTTCTTAAGAGATCACAAGTTCAAATCTAAAGGGGGTAAGGTATGTATACCTCTGTAGACTTGACCTTAAAAATAAATTATTATTATTATTACTTTTAAATAAAATTGTATTTCTTACACAAATTTGTTTTAAATTAATAAATTAGTGTTGGATTTGGACTAGAAGTTTTTCCAAATGTAATAGAGATTTTTGACAATGTTGATTTCATTTATATAGTAAAAAATAGTAAACACAATGACTATATTCACTTCTTAAGAAATTTTGGCTCACCATGAAAAGATCTAACAACTTGTACAATGGGTGCCTTTAGGCCATATTGAAAACAAATCTTCCTTTATGATCTTTTAGTGATGATTTTGTTGGAAACAAGATCCCATAATCTACATCCCTCAACCCCATCACTGTAATCAACCGAGATATAAAACTTGTAGAAATTCAAATATTGAATGTCCAAAAATAACTTACGGCTTACTGGTACCTGCAACCCCAACCCTTTCTTGTTCATATGACCCTGTTGTTGATGCCATAAACAAGTAGGTGCACTTGCTTTCTTAGATACTACCACAACTTCACTTGTTTCAATTTTTCCTTCCAATTTATATAGATTTCCAATCTTCTTTGCCTTCATAACCATCAAATTACCCTTGAATACCTACAATTCTCCACCTTGACCTGTAAACTCATGACCACCATAATCCAACACTCCTAGAGTAATACAATTTTTCTTTAGTTCAAGAACATGTCTAACATTAGTTAATGTCCTTATAACCCCATCAAAAAATTTGATTTTGACACTTCCAACCCCGATAGTATTACAAGAATTATCATTACCCATAATAACAACTCCACTATCAACTACTTGATAATAAATAAACCAATTTCTATTTGGGAAAATATGGTGTGAGGCACTAGAGTATAAAATCCATTCTCCATAGTATTCAGAGACATTACTAATAGACAAGACTTCATCAATCATACCTGGACCCGATTCAACTAGATTTACCTTTGATTTGGAGTCTTCCTTGGACTCGTGCAACTTTCAACAATCCTTTTTAAGATTCCCAACTTTATTACAGTGCCAACATCTTCCCTTACCCTTTCTGCTTGTCAACTTAGCCCTAGATGTTCTACTCGAATCCTCTCCCCTTTCTGTGGACTGACCTCTAGCGATCAATGCTTCTAGTGGGGAGGTTTCAAGACTTTATTTTCTCCACGCCTCCTTAGACAATAGAGCTCCAACAATAGTATCAAATTCAAGAGTCTTAGTTGTACTAAAGCTAATGGAAGTAACTAGATGATCCCAAGATTCAGGTAATGAACATAACAATGTCATTGTCTTATCTTCATCATCGGGTTTAATATCCATACTATTCAACTGACATATAAGAGTATTAAACAGATTCAAATGATCTGTGATTTCTGTACCTTCTCTCATTTTAAAACTGTATAGTTGCCTCTTCAAGTAAATATGATTTGTGAAGGACTTCGTCATATAAAGACTTTCCATCCCGCTCCATAAGCCCGTTGTTGTTTATTCTCCAATAATGTTAAACGGGACATCATCTGCAAGACATAACCGAATTGTGTTGAGGGATCTGGCATCCAAGTCTTCCCACTCTTCATAGGTCATAGATGCAGGTTTTTTCCTCTTTCCAGCTAAAGCCTTATGCAACCCTTGTTGTACTAACAAATCTCGCATTTTAAGTTTCCACAATTCAAAATTATTTTTACCATTAAAATTTTCAATCTCGAATTTAGCACCTTTCACCTTTGCCATTAGTTCTACACACGAGCTCTCTCTCTTCAAATGAAAAAATTGTTTTAATTCCACCCTTTTAGACTTAATATATATATATATATATATATATATATATATATATATATATATATATATATATATATATATATATATATATATATATATATATATATATATATATATATATATATATCTTTTCTAAACAATTAAACTTCAATGATATATTTCTCTTTCAAAAAACTTCACAAAATAAATGGCGACGCTGCGGGATTCTATTGTTGGCCTAGAGGAAGATGTTAGAAAGATCTGAGCCTGCAACGAGGATAAGGAGATTGATAGAGACATGGGAAAGGTTTTCCCCTACCTAGGTTGTTCCAGAAACAAGGACTCTAATTTTTTTTGGATTGTTGAACTCCATTGGCATGTCCAAACCTTGATGGATCAGAGCATGAAGCCCTAGGAGGGTGAACTTAGGAAGTTTTCTCAAAGATTGGAAGCATTGGAGCACCAGATCACTTTGCTAATCACAATGGCATCCTGGCTAGTCAAAAAGCAAGGAGGGGTCTTCCAAATCATTGGAGACAAAGGCACTTCTTCCTCTGTTGGGCCTTCTCATCCTCCCCCTCAGCATGAAGCGGCCCAGCCTTTAGAGACGCCCTAGGTTCCTATTCCTAATGATGGATATTTAATCATTATTTTTATGTTTTTGAGTATGGGTCTATCATCAATCTTAGAAGTTTTTTACAATTATGCTCTAGGTGTTTCAGGCAAAGTAGAAAATACATACTTTTTCAAACATATTATTTTTTGCATTTTTGACATCTGGCTTGGTTTCCTTTGGACAAACCATCATATTGATTCCTTTGGGCAGACCAAAAAATTGGTTGGTCATACTCATACATGTAGCTCATCACATGGTCAAACTTTTACATTATACATTTTGTTAAGATATAAATAAAAATACAAACCATTGCTTACTTAAAAAAATAAAATAAAAACAAATTATATATTTGAATATAAAAATATTGGATTTTTTTTTATATATTTGAAAGGTTATATAGATTTTGGAACATGTTAAATTTATTTATATACTTAAAACCATTAATATTAATATTGTATTATTGTCTAGTACTAAAACCTATTTAATTCTAATTAATGTGTGATCTTTAAACAAACTTTCACTTCTCCACTTATTTCAAACAGACTTTCACTTCTCCACTTTTCTCAAATTATTTCAAACACAAGACCCTAACAAAAATAAAAATACAAACCATTGCTTACTTTAAAAAAAATAAAATAAAAACAAATTATATATTTGAATATAAGGATATTGGAAAAAAAATTATATATTTGAAAGGTTATATAGATTTTGGAACATGTTAAATTTATTTATATACTTAAAACCATTACTATTAAATATTAATGTTGTATCACTGTCTCATACTAAAACCTATTTGATTCTAATTAATGTGTGATCTTTAAACAAACTTTCACTTCTCCACTTCTCTCAAATTACTTCAAGCACAAGACCCTAACGACTAAGTAAAGTCCAATATTACTTTATCAATGAAAAAACTATTTACAGAGCACCGCTGCCCTTGCCTGTCTTCCCTGTCTCACTTGCTGCCAGTCTTACTCTGCTTGGTTACTTCTTAGTAGGCACCTGTCCCTTTCTTTCTTCGGTAACTATACCTGTCTGCCATTACATTTTTCTTTCGATATATTTTATCATTCCTCTTCTCCACTGGCCCACCTACAAAGACAAAGCTTCCTGGATAGACTTAACTGTTCGCCTTGTAATCTTCCCTCAGTGCTGATAGACCTTAGACAATATAAAGTGGACAGAGTGGTCCTACTCTTGTCATCTTGTCCAACTTGTGCTTTTCAGATCTACAGATCTCTGACTCTCCAGTTCATCATTCCACCTTTACAGTCTCGAAGCGGCTACCAGGTCTCATTGTGGGACGGTTTACCCTACGGACGTTGTAATGGAGTTTAAAATAGACCACCTGATGAATCTGTCGGATGAGATGATTTGGAAACAGGAAGGTCTTTTTGAAAAGGTGGACTCTTATGCAAACAGTCATTCTTCAGCATCAACTGTTTCTCCAGTCCACTCAGTTCCAGGCAAGACTCCCTCTGCTCCGGCCCCCCAAATCTTAACTGGTGCTTCCCAAGTCCCTTTCAGTCAAGTTCCTAAGCCTTCTTCTCTCCTGGATGCTAAAAAATCATCCCTGCCTACTGTTAGAGCTGCCCACAAGAGGAAGGTGTGGAAATCTTCTAAGTCCACTAAGCGCTTGGTGCTGGGAGACGGAGTTGGCTTCGAGGACCTTTGTAAAATGTCGACAAGTGCACTGGTGGGTCGAATCTCATATAAGAGTTTAAGCAAACAACCACTGGAGGAGTGGATTC
>ML798647.1:50322-65356 GCA_009831015.1 Picea engelmannii | reverse complement strand
GACAAGCTTCTTACCTGGGAAGTGTTACAAAGGCGTGGCTGGGTGGGGCCGAGTCTTTGTTTACTTTGCAAAGCTGCTCCTGAGGACCTACTTCATCTTCTAATGCATTGTCCCTTCTCCAAAGAAGTCTGGCACCGAATTACTGTGCATTTTAATTTACTGTCATCCTGGAGTGGCTCCACCATAATGGATAGCTTTCCTCGCTGGCTTACCAGATTTTCGAGCCCGCCTTGCCTGGTGATCCATTTCTGCTGGAAAATCTGGTTAGAGCGAAACAGAGTTCTTTTCGAGGATTCCAGTCCTTCTTCGCTCAGGGTGTATCACAAGATAATAGCCTCCTTCAACTGGCAAACGCCCTCGGTCAGAGATCATCCACACCGAGCTTTGTCAATTGACTTGGCCGAGGGGCACTCTATTGCTTTTTTTGACGGAGCTGCGCTGGCCAATGGCTCCAGCTGCGGCGCTGGAGGTTTCTTCAAGTCACATAAGTCCAGGATCTCTAGCTGGTTCATAAACTGCGGCTCTGGCACAAATACAAAAGCCGAACTTTTGGGTCTATGGACTACGCTCACATTGACAGCTCTCTGGTCTCTCGATGCTCTACACGTCCAGGGTGACTCCAGAGTGATAATAGACTGGATCTCAAACAAGGGCAGGCTCAACTCCATACATTTGGCAGGCTGGATGCAGAAAACGAGGGATCTTATTCAGCGCTTCTCCAATATATTTTTTCTTCATGTTTCTCGTGCTCATAATCGGACTGCTGATGCTCTATCCAAGAGAGCTCTATCCGAGGAGACTGGAAAGCTCTCGATCTATCACTGTGATAATGGGATCGAGAGCTCCATTACCTCCTTAAACATTTTTGATTGATGCTGTCATCCAAAAGCTACAGCCCGAAGCACTGCATTCATCTGGACTTGATCATGTTTGTGGCTGGACAGTCATCGTCTTCCTTTAATACGCTTCTCATGCTCTCATGTATGGATTGATTACTCTCTTAAAATGCTTTGTATGTCTGGTTCTGATTTGGCAAGAGCTTGCTGATCAAACCGTCTACAGTCCGCCCGTGTAAATGAATTTTATAGTAATATAAATTCGAGCTAATTTTTTTTGGAAAAAAAAGAAAAAAAGTAAGAATATTAAAAAATATAATTTTTATTTAATTTAATGAAATTGTAGAATTAAAATGAAAATATATTTAATTTAAGAGTGGTTGATTTGCATTTTATTTTATTTTTTATTTGAATTTGAAGATATAATTGTTAATAAAATTTGCTATAAAATAATAAAAATTACAAATTTTATGTACATAGAAAATCAAGATTTTCAAAACAGGATATGAAGACTTTCAAAATTTTATTTTATTACATTTAGAAAATACAATTTTTCCAATAGTGTTGTTTAAATATTTTATATTTTATTTTTTCTTTATAAATATGTAATATCGTTGTGAAAACCTCTAAAATATAAATTTATAAATCCAATAATTTTTCATCAAATTTCAAGCAAAACTAACCATATAATATAATTAAAAAAAATCAAAACATAAAACATTTATAAATTTTAAAAAGATATTAAAAAAATAATTTACTAACAAAAACAAATTTATCTAAATATTAAAAAAAAATACATTTTTATTTAAACGCAAATATACTAGTACGCGAAAAGACTATAAATTTTTATTTAATGAAATTGTACGTACGAAATTAATGAAATCGATTCCGTTGATCCGGAAGTCGAGTCAATTCCCATTGCCCCCTGAAGTCAAGTCGACTTCTCGAGAAATTTCGATTAAAGAGAACAAATAGTGTTAATCAATCAGCTTTGCTTTGTATAGGCATCATATGAGGGATGATGACATTATCTTCTACTTGGGAATACCATTTGGGATCAACCATCTTCTCTTGTCCATGTGGCAATAGTATTTACAAAAAGCTTCAACATAAAATAGATTTTTATTTTTTTTTTAATTCAAGAAAAAAACATTACTTTGTTGACCTCTCACTTTGTTTAGTGATCTAGAGAGTTTACACTCTTCTTAAGCAAGGAGGTGGGTAGATTCTTAATGATATTAGACGTCACAAGATTTTTCTATCAACCAAAACAATTATATCTCACTTTAATGATGAACCTTGGGAATTATTTTTTAGGCACATTGATATGTAATGTGAAACACCAAAATAGGATCATGGGCCAATTGTTCTCCACATGCTTTTAGAATCGATGGTTCTCATATGTTACAAAGCATATGGGAAACATGAAAGAAATTCACTCCTTTACTTTCTTGGCATTGGAGTGGTAGTACAAGAGGATTGGATATGTCTTGTCATTCGATTTAGATTTGGAAAGATCAACATTATAGTCTTACTCATGGCTAACATTATAGTCTTACTCATGGCTAGATACCTCACCTAGAGATTGTACAAGAAATGGAATTTTATTTGGAAAGATCTCTAGGATGAAGGTGTTAGACTATGGGAGAATTGCAACAATTTATCATGAGCATTAATATTGATTCTATTAGACCTTTTTGTTATTCAATATATTCAATAGTTGATTCCTCCATATGAGATATACAAACTCAATATGTTCACTTAAGGGCTATTTGGAAAGATTGGATGTGGAAGTATGATAAACACACACACACACACACACACACACACACACACACACACACACACACACACACACACACACAAGATAATTCCAATAGATGTTGGAGCTTCTTAGTTGTGGAAGTGCTTGGGGTGAATTGCCTCCATTAAGTGTTATCATTCAGACTGAATTGTCTTCTGGTCTTTTAGGCCCTACCCTTAAAGGAACATATATGTCAGTTGGCATTCATTGATGATGCATGTCTACATTATATTCAAGTTGAGAAACTTTCCCCTTTATTCTAGATTTGTAATCCTTTTTTTCACTGTTGGAATTCTTTTTTTGAGTGTTCGAGTTTTGTTTGGAACCCTGGAGACACATATTCTTCAACAAAATCAATAAAAAAAAATTCCCTCTTAAGCGATGATGATTCCATTGATCCTTTGCATTATAAAGGGGTTCGACATTGTCTATGAGTGATTACTCTATAGAATGTACGGAAAATGTAGTGAGAAACCATGTTTATTTTATGTTGTTTCTTTTAGAGAGCTCATGCTTAAGAATCCACCTATGCATTTTAGAGTTAAAAGTGCTCTCCTTCTAAGAGATGCATGTGGTTGTTCCATTGTGACACAATAGGAGATGAATTTCTTTCTTGTGGTCTTTAGGTAGTTGTCCATAATTATATAGTTCTTGTGTCATATTTTTTTTTTTTTTTTTAACTGTAACGGATATGATTTTTATTTAATTGTAAAAGATAGTAGGGGTCTTTGCCTAGGCAGCCCCATTTACAAAGAAGACAGCCAACATATTCAGCTTATGAGTTACAGCCTTTTCATGGAATTTGAAAGCTGTTATCGTCATTGATAAATATCTGCCCTTTAGTGAGAGAGCATCCTTTGTTTGCCATCTGATCCGCTTCTCCATTCAGATTTCTAAGAATATGGTAGAACTTGTAGGAGGTGAATTCTTGAAGGACTCTTTTCAATCTGCCCAGAATTTTGTTGAGACTAGCATTGTTGAAGAGGTCCTCCGTGTTTAGTTTTTTTATAAGAAGCTCTGAATCTCCAAAGACTTGGAGGTCTTTATCTCCCTTTTCTCTTGCTATTAGACAAGCTTTGAGAAGGCCAAGAATCTCTGCCTGGTTGTTGGTCTTCTGGCCTAGACCCCAGTAGAAGCAGTCTCTTAAGATCCCATCCGAAGAGTAAATGACCCCTCCAGCACCAGCGATCCCGGGGTTTCCTTTGGAGGCCCCGTCAAAAAACATTGTGGTAAGATTTTTGGATCTCCACCAGTTTGTGAAACTCTCCTCGGGTTCTCTTATTCTCCACTCTGGATTTGCTGTCTGGGGAGTGAGGAGAAGCTTGCGAGGAGAAGGCTCAAGCGGGCTAAGCCATCTTTTTTCTTCAGGACGGAGCAGAGGATCTTCATTGAAGTACTGTTGTTGGGCTGCTTCCAAGAGGAATGCTTTAGCTTTGACTGCAACCTGAAGAGGGGAGTGTCTATTTCCATTAAAAATTTGGTCGTTACGAGCCAACCATAGCTGTCAGCAAACGAATTTGGGGATTGTTGTCCAAATTTTTCGCCAGAAGGATTTGGTGGGGATGCCATGAGGATAGATGTTGTTCCAAGAGGCGAACAATTCTGCAACTGTACTCTGAGGGAAGGCTGGAATCTGCAGGTCCAAAAGAGAGAGCCTCCATGCTTCCTTGGCGAAATTGCACTCCAGAAATAAGTGTTGGGCCGTTTCAGGGTTGCTTCTGCACAGCTCGCATCTATGAGGCCCTACAATATTCCTTTTCTCTAGATTGTCTCCTGTAAGTAGTTTATTTTGCACCAGCGTCCAGAAAAAGAAATTCACTTTAGGGAGAGCTAGATTGTCCCAGACTAGCTTCCAGAAGGCCGGAGAGTGACTGCTGTCCTTTGAATTCTAAAGTGCTTTGTATCCTGCTGCTGTGGTGTAGGTGCCTGACGGTCCCCAAGCCCAGCTGTCTCTCATATGGCGATTTTCAGGAGTGGCGCCTTCCAACAATTCTACAAGGATATTTTTTTGAGGCGTTAGCCAATCAGGAATGTCGTTGAGATCCCAACCGGCCCATTCTCCCCGACAATCCCAAATCGAGAGATCGTAAAGTCTGTTTTTTCCTGCGCGTGTTAGACATTCTCTGATGTCGGCTATGTCTTCATTCCCCTCTAATGGATCGATCCCCATTATTCTGTCCCGCCACATATAAATACGCTTGCCATTGCCCGACGCTCTGTACAGAGATTTGTTGAAAAAAGTGATGCTTTTGCAACAGAGTTTCCATACTTGCGTGCTGTTGGCAGAGGAGTCGAATTGCAAGTTACGGTAGGACGAATTTCGGGCATATTTGGACAGTAAAGTGTTGCTGGTCGGGTGATTGGGCTCGTGATCCATTTGCCAGAGTAATTTTCCACCCACCGCCAGATTAATAAGGCCGGGATCTCGAATTTGGAGACCCCTCTCTGCTAACGGCCGTCAGACCAGATCCCAGTTTGATAAATGCATCTTGCTTTCGTTTCCTTTCCCACCTTGCCATAAAAAATCCCTTAATAATTTAGAGATCTGTTCCATGACGTTCCGGGGGCAAGTAAAAAAGCAGATTGATAGATTGGGAGCGCGACCAACTGAGACTTGATTAAAATGACTTTTCCTGCTTTGGTTAACCAATAGCCACCCAATGCTGCGATCTTTGTTTTGATTTTGCTAATGATATCAGACCATAGCGACCTTCTGTTGTCTCCATTTGTAATAGGGAGGCCGAGGTATTTAATCCGATCCCAGCTGGCATGTCCTCTAAATCCCAAGATGTTCATGATATTATTGAGCTCTTGTTGTCCTGTGTTCCAACTGTAGATTTCACTCTTTCTCTCATTGATAAGAGCACCCGAGACTTTGCAATAGATTTTTAGGACCGTTTCAAAGACTTTGGCTATTATGGGAGACGCACCTCCGAGGAGAAGTGAGTCATATGCAAAGAGAGCATGATTCAGAGGGACGACATCTGAGGAGGATTTTAGACCAGGGAGAGAGCCAACAATTCTTTCCGCTGAGAGTTTTCTACTGAGGGTATCTGCCATTAAGATATACAGGAAGGGAGAGAGGGGGCAGCCTTGCCTGATTCCTCTCCGGGCTTGGAAAAAGTTAGAGGGACGACCATTGACAAGGGGGGCGATCCAAGGGTTGTCGATGCAGGCATTTATAAGCTGAACAAAATGGGGCGAGAAGCCGAAGGAAAGAAGTACCTTGATGAGAAAAGAATGATTGACTCTATCAAACGCGTTTGCCATATCTAATTTAATCAACATACCTTTCTCTTTTCGCTTTTTGCTGGAGTGGATTGTCTCCTGGACTTGAATGACATTGTCGAGAATGTTTCTGCCTTCCACGAAGCCTCCTTGGGGGCTGGAGATTAGCCTCTTGAGCAGAGGCTTGATCCTGCTTGTTAACAATTTAACCAATATTTTATAGGATGCGTTACAAAGTGATATGGGTCTGAATCTGGCGAATGTTTCTGGATTGGAATCTTTGGGGATTAAAGCTAGGTAGGTTGAATTGATTCCTCCACCGATCTTAGCTTTTCTCATAAACCCCTTTATCATTTTTTGAAGATCTCTTTTGATAATGTTCCAGCAGACTTTATAGAAATGTATCGTGAATCTGTCTGGGCCCGATGCCTTATCGGAGTCCATGGACCAGATAACTTTGATGATTTCCTCCTCTGTTACCTCACTGGTGAGGGCAGCGTTATCTTCAGGTCTGATTAGGTGAGGAATATTCGAGAGGAATTCTGCGATTTCTCCTTCGGAGGCCTGAGTTCCCTCACTAAAAAGGTTTCTAAAGTGGTTGTCCGCTGCAACTTTGACTTGAGTGAAGCCTTTGCTGACCTGGCCCTCTGTTGTCTTTATTTCTGAGATGTGGTTTCTTGATAGCCGAGCTCTATATTGTCTGTGGAAGAAGGAGGTGTTCTGATCCCCTGCCTTTAACCACAGGCTCCTGGATTTGATTCTCCAATATTCTTCCTCTTTTCGGAAGGATCGATAAGTTGAGGATTGAGCTTTTATTTTTTGTTCCAAAAGATCCACTGTAATCTCTTTGCTTTCCATTTCTGTTTGCAGGGTCTCCAAAGTGTACACTGCTTCTGTCCTTATGCTGGTTGGAGTAGGGGCTGGAATCTTTATCCACTCCTTGAGAGCTTGTTTTGTGGCCTTTAGTTTTTGTTCCCAGACAAAACTTGAGGACCCTGAGAATGAATTGGCCCAGGCTTCTTTTACAGTTTCGAAAAAGCCTTCTCTCTCTATCCATAAGGGGCTGAAGCGGAAAGGTAGGGGTCCTAGGTCTTCTTCATCCTCGAGGAGAAGCTGGATCGGCTTATGATCAGAGGTCAGCTTGGGTAAAATTTTTGTTTTGATTATCTTTTTATCCATAATAAGGGGGCCTTGAACCATAAATCGATCCAAATGTGCAGAGATATGCTCTGTCCCAGATCTGTTATTGGACCAAGTGTAGAGGCCGCGTATGGGACTGAAGTCTAAAAGGTCCCATTGCTGCAGAAGTTCTTCCACAAAGGTCAGCATCGGGTCTCTGCTGTTGGAGCCACCCCTTTTCTCTTTTGATTTCAGAACTATATTGAGATCGCCTGCTAGGATAATGTTACTTGGGTTATGCTGCTCTAAAAATGCTGAGAGGGAGGCCCAACATTCTCATTTTTCGGAGTAAGTGACAGGGACATAAAGATTAAATAGGGAGATAGTCAGCTTACTTGCACCATGTGTCAGCTCCGTAAAGATCCAATGTTGGGTTTCATGAGATTTGTTAAGAAAAAATGCATCTTCTGTCCAAAGAGTTGCCAGCCCTCCGGAAGAGCCTCTTGAACTTATTGCTTTGCCTGCACTTTTCTTCCACTTTGATTTGCTGATGTCTAGAAGCGTTCGGCCTTCAATCTTTGTCTCTTGGAGCATGAGGATGTCTGCAGGTTCTATTTTCTGAAGGTCCTTGACTGCTTCAACTTTGGTGGCGTTCCCCAGTCCTCTGCAGTTCCAAGAGGCGAGCTTCATGATTTACTTAAGAGGGGGGAGAAGGGCCTGCCTTTGTAGGCCTTGATCTGGTGTTTCTTCCAATGGACATTTCTATGGTGGACTGGCTTCCTTGTACTTTGAGTCTCTCTGCCTCCTCTTCCCTTAATTCCTTGCGGGATTTCCTGCCTGCTCTTTTGGAGGGACGCTCAAAGGTATCATCCTCTGAAGAACCCGAACTATCCACTAGTTTTTTCCTTGTTACTTTAGCATAAGATGGGTTGGAGGGGCTACCTTGTGAGGCCTCTACCTGTGTAGCTGCTCCCCCTTCTTTATTGAGTGGAGGGGCTTCTGTATGCACCTGGTTTTCCTGAGATGTACCTGCTGGGTTGTTCTAAGTGTTTTCTAATTCCTTCGGAGTTGCGTCTTTTTCTTGATTGTTCTTGAAGCTGCCTGGAGCTCCAGAGGTATGCCTTTTGCCATTTCCCTTTTTTTGATGGGCGTTCTTTTGAACTACTGTCCATTGATCCTCATTTGTATTGTCTACTTGCTCCTCTGCCTTTTTCTTGCAGTGCTTTGCAAAATGACCATGACCATGGCAGTGTCTGCATTTGAAAGGAAGCTGTTCATAATCCAGTTCCTGGATGTGTGTCCACCCAGCAACGGTGAGCTTAATTGCTTCAGGCAAACCCTCTTCTAGGTTGACTTCTACACAGATTCGAGCGCATGAGAACTGATCTTTCCTTGCTGCTTGATCTATGTATTTTCCAAGTGCGTTACCAATGATCTGGAAGGTTTTTTGATTCCAGCAGTGGAGTGGCAGATGAGGAAGTCACACCCACACCGGGACAGCGGAGGGGACGTCCTGAGAGGGATCAAAGTCGGGAGACCATTTGTTTAGGTACAGGCCTTGTGGTCCCATGAAGTAAGGACCGTTTCTAAAGATGAGGCTTCTGTCGTCCGGGTTTTCAAATACAAATACGAAGAACCCCTTGCCCACAAAATAGCTCTTGACCCCCTCTTTAATCAAGGGTGTCCAGTTTCTTTGTGTCCAGTCCTCTACCGATTTTGGGGACGGCCAGAGGCCCGTAAACTGGCCTATTAACCCTCTCTCAGCGAGATTCAGAGCAGCTTTGCATGTTTCTTCTTCAGGAAGGGCCACCGTGGGGATCGAATCTAATTTCTTGACAAACTTCTGCTGACTAGCCGTGAGAGGGCGCTTCGAACTTGCTGCAATCAATGCTTTGAATGCAGAAATCTCCGGAGGCAGGTTGAGAGGAGTGGCAGAGCCCCCGTTGGATTCCATTGGAGAGTCTCTGCTAGAGCTCTACATCCACGGGGTTGCGCAGGCTTGCTCCCAATAGCCCAAGCTCTCCGATCTGTCAAGTTGTCAGGGCTTCGACTGAGGAATCCTCTGGAGCAACGAAGAAGGCGCTGGCCTGCGACCAGGGGCGCAGTGCTGAGACGACGGCTAGGTCTTTTCTTAGAGGAGAATCACGGTGAGCACTAATGTCATATTTATTTTAACATTAACACTTTTTGTTTAAAAAAAAATGTTTAATTGACCAAACAAAACATCCACATATTCCAACATCCAAATATAATAATAGAAATAAAATTTTGCATTGGTAGTCCAAAAAATCCTTTCAACCAAGAACTATTCAATTAATTTTGAGAATGTCTACTCTAGCCCTTGTTGATAAGTAAGTAATTGATGTACGCCTAGAACCATCTTAGTAGAAAATTATATATAATAAACTAATAACAAGAGTAATATGCATGAAAAATGTAAAAAAACCTTGATTTGTTATTATAACCACAACATTTCAAGAGTAATATGCATGAGAAATGTAAAAAAAACCCTTATTTGTTATTATAACCACAACATTGCATGAGTAGAAAATTCACCCAAAAATTATTCAAAAAAAAAAATTAGAATAAAATGTGACCATTTATTAATATTGACATAAAAATGAGTACATATGAATTTGGGTATAACATTGCTTACCTAGGGATACATAGGATGCGATTTGTAACACTTGAATATTGATAACATTTTCCCTATGAAAAGAAGAGAAACTGAGAGATAATACACATATTCTTGAGAAGCTGAGAGAATGACCTATTTATAACCTTAGGAGGACAACCCCAAAACCAAAGGGCATGGCTCTTAGTTGCCCAACCCTTTAATTACCTTAAGGAGTTCCCATGACTATTAGTCTACCCTAAATAATGACCTAACTTTAAGAAGCCTTAACTTCATCGATATTTAACAAAGTAGGTGAGATTAATAATTATGATATTGCCAGAATAATTTCACAGCGAAAATTACAATGGTAACATTCTTACTATGACCTTGAACACATATGATAAGAGATTTATAAATCAAGACAAGACACATAGCCTAACGAAATGTTGCATCTAGGGGAACAACTTCCTCCCCGCCACCTTTCTTTATGTCTTTTCCATCAAAGCGCGTGCATATGTGGAATTTGGAAAATAATTTCCTCTATTTCCTAGTAGCGTATTCACGAGGTAGGTCCTTCCATTTGATCTTGTCTCTTTTGAGTGGCCAGAATTCAATCTACTTGCAAAATGGTACACCCTTCTTCACTAGTGAATGGAATTTTTGTTTGAGGCACCACATTGTTGTCAAATTTATTTTTGAGAGGAGACATTGAAAACATTATCTAATTTTCCCTTATTAGGGAGATCAAGGGCATAAGTAACCTCTTCAGAAGAAGAACAAATACCCAATCACCAACCTCAAAAGTTTGTTTACTATGAATTTAATTTATGTGGTGTTTCATGTAATTAGTCACAATGTAAAAATTGTTCTTGAGGATTCATAAGTTAGCCTTCATCTTGATTCTTCTCCATAATATCAACTTCTACCTACACACGAGAGTCCCAAAAGATAAAATCCCTTGAGGAGGGAGACTCATAGCCATATAATTCATGAAATAGTGACATTCATAGTGTGAAATGATAGGTTATGTTCTACCTATATTCAACAAGGTGTATCCACTTAATTGATGTGACTTAGTCTAATGAACATGTATTATATTTTTACTTTATCTACTTTGTACTTTATTGTTATCCCTTATTTGTATCACTCTTTCACTTCATTGTATATTGTTGGAACTAGTTTTTTTGTCCAATAGAAAATTAGCTTAAAATTATATTAAGATATATATATGTTTACATAATATCATCCATGGCCAAGCCCAGTCTTAACATGACTGATAATAAGCTTAGCTAATGTAACAGTCTTTGATTTCATAGTCACTCAAGGAGACATAATACTCAAAAAAAAAAACCATCGATGGTGTACACACTCGAGATGGTTATGATCATAACCCAACTAGAAACTAGAACAAAAACTATCTTGAAAAACTGGAAAATATATATCAGAACAAAGCCATATAATTCATGGGTCCTACTCCTCCAAGTTACCATAGATAATAAGATATTTTGCCTTCAGACTCAAGAAGAGCTTGTTTTGAAAGTTGGTCTGCCTCTTTGTTGAATTCTCTGTAGATGTGGTGGGAGCTAATAGCCTGATTTTTTTTTATAAGATCTTTAGTTCTAATCTTCCAACCTTCAATAGCACATGCCTGGAGTTGTCCTCTATCATTGAGCCAATCTATAATCACCCTGGAATCACCCATAGCTTGGAGTTTTGGGAGGGATAGATGACTAGCTAAAGTAAGAGTGGCCCAAATACCCAAGAGCTTAGCCTTTGTATTTGTGCCTTCACCACTGTTTAGATGCCATCTATAAACTAAGGAGTCAAAATTTTTAATAACCCCCCCTGCTCCACATATTTTTTTATCACTCTAAGCTGCCCCATCAAAAAAAGCGATAGAAAATCCATCTAAATGAGTGACCAATCATTCTCTTACAGGGACGAAAAATTGTGTCGAAGGTTGATGCTTGTAGAGTCCCAGGATCTTAATAATCACAGAATGAAAGGAAGGGGCAACATTTTTGAAAATAGCTCTGTTCCTTTCGTTCCAAATAAACTAGCAAATAGTAGCTGCAAGAGTTGGAGAGACAGTTTTATCTTTAATCCAAATATTGAAACAGTCAGAAAGAGACTTACCTTCCCAAATCCTTTTTAATTTTTGTGTAGAACTAGTTAATTGGGTGACATTCATGGTGTGAAATGATAGGTTGTGTTCTACCTATATTCAACAAGGTGTAGCCATCCACTTTATTGATGTGACTTAGTCTAATTAACATGCATGAACATGCATTATATTTTTACTTTATCTACTTTGTACTTTATCCTTATCCCTTATCACTCATTCACTTCATTGTATATTGTTGGAACTAGTTAATTGGGTGACATTCATGGTGTGAAATGGTAGGTTGTGTTCTACCTATATTCAAGAAGCTATATCCACTTTATTGATGTGACTTAGTCTAATGGACATTTATTATATTTTTATTTTATCTACTTTGTACTTTATCCTTACTCCTTTTTATTAGTCATTATCAATATCCTATATCCACTTTATTGATGTGACTTAGTCTAATGGACATGTATTATATTTTTACTTTATCTACTTTGTACTTTATCCTTACTCCTTTTTATGTGACTTAGTCAGTATCCCATTTTGTGTGACTTAATCATTACCCTTATCTATATTGTTATCCTTATCACTCGCTCCCTTCATTGTGTATTGTTGGAACTAGTTAACTTTGATCACTCTTGCAAAATTTTATAGTCCTAGATATGAGATCATAAAATACAAGATATGTGTATACCTTTAACAATATTAACTCATACTTATGTATTTGTCCTTTTTTGTTTGTTTGTTTGTTTTTATGTATTTTTCCATTGTTGGTATTGTGCTTATGTCAATTGTTGTGAGAGCCTTAAGATTATGACCTCTTTAGAGTTTTACAATTTTAGTCTTAGATTTTTTTCACTGAAAAATTGAGTGATTTACATGTGCATTAACACCCTCCTCTCCTAATTTTAGACCATTAATACACATGTAACTCCTTATCACTCAATATTGTCTTAATTGTTCTCACTCAATATTGTCTTAATTGTTTTGTGTCTTTACATTTATTTTGCGAGGTTTTCTATAATTTATCTACAACCACAAATTATTTCTCAGGATTGACAAAATTGTTGGTCCTTTTAACTCATTTTGTTGGTTTTCTGTTGAGCCTTTGGTTTTCCATTATGTGCATGTAACCCACACATCATTATTTATGTCTTAAAAAAAACATAAAATTTTCTTCTAAACCTACACTAAGTAGGCTCTACATAATTCTTTTAAGAATCACCATGTCAATGTTTAATCTCCCAACATTATTGAACTCATAGAAAATCAACAACAAAAAACCAACTCTTTAGGGAAACCTTCATATGACAACACCATGAATTTGCACAAAGTAATAAGAGTTTCATACCCCTTCACTACCCTACACTATGATGGAAAACAAGATGACCATGTTCCATACCCTACACTATGGTCTCCAACAACCATATGATACAATCAACAAGTTCTCACCCCACATTTTTTTCCATGCCTCTTACAAAATCCATCATGCCCTAATTGAATCTCACGAGCCAAAACAACCTTAATTGTAGTATATTCCAATGCATATTATTTTACAAGAACATACTTCAATGCCATTTTTTCAAGTTTCCCACACAATTGAAATGCATCAAAGGATCCCAACTCCATTTCATGGACAGGCTACAACATTGGAGAATCACGGTTATGACATAATGCTGATATATATGGGGTTGAATGTATATGTAATAAGGGGACCACATGTGCAATGGGTGAGAATATGTGTGTGTGTGTGGAGGTATGTAGATTCATTACTGAGACATGAATATATGATTTGGATATATGGATACACTTGGATTATTCATCCACGATTCTTCTAATGTATTAGGATTTATTGTGTAGCTCATCTCTATTATCTATTTGGGAGTTTTTCTCCATGCTCACATTTAGTGTATAATGTATTTATTCTATATTATCGTGTTATTTTAAGGTTTTGGAATATAACGTTTGGTATCATAGTGAACGATCATAATTATTTTTCTTTCAAAAGAGTCATCTTAAAATTTTCTCTACAATTGTTTTTAGGATATTGTGATTGCATGGGAATTATGGGGATGAGAACAAAAGAGAGAGAAGTATATTTGCTTAAAATTTAGAATTCGATTCCCTATAATTGTGAAGTTGTAGGCCATACAAGTTAGGGCTCTTGTCTATTCTTGAAACTAAAGAATTGGTTTCAGTAAAACTATAATATTTGAATCTTTGAAGGTTGAAATTGAGTGTCACTTATGGAATCAGAAATAAGACAAACCATGGTGTTTCATGTCTAAATTTTGGATTTTGAGTTAAAAAATTGGTTGTGTGGGTTCACCCCCCTAATAGGTGCCAAAACCAACAAGTTTTGAGAAAGTCATCATAAATGTTTCTTGGTACGTCTTGGATTGTAGGACAATTTCTGAATCAAGGGTTAAAAATGCACGTTAACTTACAATTAACATAAATTTTGATTGGAAGCTTCGATTGTTAAAATCCGTTAGAACGATGAAGTAAAAGGGGATATATTAGTAAATGTTTTTGGTGGACTAGAGTAAATTTTAAAGGTTTGGGGAGTTTTTATTTGAGGGACTAAACCTTAGTTCTTAAAGGAAAAAAAACTAATGGAAATGCCAAAGTTTAGGGGAGTTGAGGATGGAATTGAACGTAATGAATAGTTGAATATTATAAGGTAACATTCAAATGAGGTTTTAATATATGTGTATATTTGTATGATGAAGCTTATAAATGGTGGGATAGTATTGATTTGTAAACCCAATATAACTACACATAGGAAGAATTTGAAAATGTATTATCAAATAGACAACTAAAGGAAATAAATTCAGGTGGGTTAGCTCAAGTGGTTGAGTGTTGTGAGTTCCAAGAAGGAGCTCTTGGGGTCAAGTCCCCAGGCTGGCTACCTCTATAGATACTATTGGGTCTCACTCGATGTCTCTGCTAGGTTAGGTTGCGAAAAATGCAACTGGTCAATTTACCTCCCGTATCATTCTCAAAATGAGGGGAAATACCTAGAGGGTTTCTCGAGATGTGTATTCCATCGAAAAAAAACCCTGAAGGAAAATTATATTGTAAGAGGATATGAACAAATTACAAAATGAATGGAATACATTAAAATAATAGCTTATGGAGAAGTGTGATGATTTGTCTAAGATGAAATCCATTAATGAAGCATTAAGCAAGTAAGAAAATAAATTGAAGTAAGAAAATATTAGCAAAGGAAAGAGTCAAAATGATGAGCAAGGGAAGAATTGAAAAAGAAAGACGAAGAAATCAAAAGGTTGTGTAAGCATAATCAAGACCTTCTTAAC
>ML798646.1:403550-424473 GCA_009831015.1 Picea engelmannii | reverse complement strand
TTGGAGCTTCCCTTAGGTTGTAGTCTGAGAAACTAGGGGGTTGGAGCTTCCTTCCAGTTGCAGATGGAAAACAAAGGAAGTTGGTGCTTCCAATGAATGTAATTCCTTAAGACATATAAGAAAAATCATTCCGTGGTTTTCTCATGCTTTGGGTTTCCACGTAAAAATATTGGTGTACTGTGTATGTGTATGAATGCTCATTTGTTCATTTTTTATTTACTTTGCAATTATTGGATGATAATGATACACTGATATAACAATTGCATTATATGGTTAAAAAATATTCTATTTCTCTATTAATGATTCACCCCCCCCCTCAGTAATCCAACAAGTGTCATACCGCTACATGCCCATGGTCATAATAGGTCAGCTCATGATGAGACCTCCCATCCACCAATTAATACCTTGAGTGTTTATTTATCGTACATGTTCCCCTTTCTTACTGAGAAGCTTTTTACTTCTTTCTCGGGAATCCCTGGGTGAAGCATCTCAAAGGTTTCATTTTGGCTTTTAACTTTTTCCAACTACTTTTACCCTCTCGGCCTTTAGCCCCTTCTTCCCACAAGGCAAGGTACAACCCTTCCTAGTGTGGAAAAATCAATGCCCAAACAAAGGTAGGGGAAAATGAGAGGAGTAAGGATGGAAAGTGGTAAGTATGGAGGGAATGGACGATGACCTTTCATAGACCCACCCGGTGGAAACCCATACTAAAGGGAGATCAACTTACTAGGACATCATGTCACCCTTCCAGGTATGAACAAGTTAAAGAGAATAATTTCCAAGCAAACGTTATGAAATGAAGGAGAACTCAGTGCAACATATTCAAGTGCTTCAATAATCAGAGTGACACATACCATGATATCCAAAATCATTACCTCATGGAGAAAGGCTTACTTCTACTTTAGAACCAGGCTGGTGGGATGTATATTGCTTCTACTGATAGAGGGGATGCAGTGAAGAAAAGAGGGGCCCTCCGGGGCCATGCTCAAGTCATCCGACTCTCGACACTCCATGTATAGGAACTATGGGCCTTGAGATATGATCTCCTTAGTTATCCCTAGGATAGGGGATAACATCTAGATCCAACTCGGGGACATGTGCTCACCGTACAGTGCATGATAACTTCAACATATATGGTATGACATGTGCCTGCTAGATCTCAAAAAAATACATTAGTAATCCTCAGGGTGGTGATATCACCCCTCGCTCATATATGATATAATAATAAGCATGCATATATATACATAATGAAGGAATACAAAATGAAAATGAAACTACAACTATTCTAATATGATATGCATATGGTATATACAATGGATGTAAATTCCTACCTAACTTACATGTACTTACCTGTGAAGTCAATTCTTTGTCCCATGATGGGGTTTAAGGAGGCGTCCACTAACTGGAAATGGAAATTTTCTTCCTCCAAACATGGACAAATAGTAGGCATCGTTGACTAACTTCATTTTTATTATTAAAGGTCCAAGCCAAGATTGCACATCCCCTTTAACATTGTGGGGCTCCCCTTTCTTTGTATCCCACTCTAAAACCATATCTCCTTGCTTACAGTCCCCTCCTTTGGAATCGACTGCCTCTTGTATTCCGGTGTATTGTGTTGAGGGAGGGGGTGGGGTTTGGTAATCAATACATATTCTTGGTTTGGCTCAATCAAAAAATATTCATCATCCCCTTTCCATTTGACGAAGCCAACTCCTTTCCCTTTAAACCTTATCAAATCATCAATTTCATCTTCTTGTGTAGAAGAATAGTCATCCCAAGCTTCAGAGGGGTTAGAGGCATCATCAGGACAATCACCCCAATTTGTATCTCTCTCTTGCTCTAGAATGATGAGGTGGGATTCTACCAAAGCACTATTCCTTATGTATGTTTCATGAAAATGTAATGTCTCGTCATTACCTTGTGTAATGTTGTCCTTGTGATTACTAGGAAGATTTTGGTCACCCTTTCCTTTGGTTCATGTTATCTCATTAATATTGTCTTCTTCTACCAAGGGAAGAGTGGTCCAGCCTTGAAATAAGTAGGGATCTACGGATTTGTAGTTACTATATCCATGATTACACCTTTCAATGTGTTCCATCCTCTTTGGATTTTTATGAAAAGTGATGCAACCTTGGTCCTCGACCAGGATAGTTGTGTAGGACAATTCTATATGTAGACTTCCACCTAAAGTAGCAACTCATTCCCTAGATAATATCATTCCCCAAGTGTCATGTATATTGACAACAATGACACCCATTATGATGGGGAGTCGACAATGTGGAAATCAAGACCTTCCATCAAGTCGTAGACCTTGATCCCCTTTGAATAAAATCTACAAACGTTGGCACAAGGCCCTGTAACTTCCAGCCCCAATTGGTTCATAACCTTCAAAATCATCATATTGACAGATGACTAGGAGTCAAGCATGCAGTTGTGAGGACATAGGTCATCTATAGAAAGGAAGTGAGAAAGGGTGTTTGTTCATTTTTCTCAAAATAACTGGTTTGTAATAGTGTGGAAGTTTCTTTGAACAATTGTTGGTCATCTAAGGTTCATTTTTTCAAAGAAGGGATTTCCAACATTCCACGAATCCTTTTGACCTTTTGTAAGATATAGACCATACTAGTTCTTAGGTTGGTCCCATCGTTGCTATGTTTTGGAAAAGGTTGGGGTAGATCCCTAGCATACACCCGGGGCTATTAAATCTTCATCCTCGAGTCCTCACTTATTAGGCTCAAGCACTCAATCCTAGGCTTCATCATGTCTTGATTTTCTTGGATTTGATTTGGCGTGAACAAGGTAAATATGGAATCTTCATAATTAGATTTCTCATGAGTAGCCTTTGGGTGACCATGTTCAAAATGGGAGTCTTTGCATGATAAGGACTTAGGATGATCTTCTTCCCTCGCAACATTTTGTAGATTCAAAGTGTTTGGAAAAAATTGTTCTTTTGGAGCATGAGGTTTTATTGTCTAACTAATATTTTAAGGAAGCCACAAAGAAGGAGGATTTTGGGCTTGTGATAGTGACCTTTCCAACTCAGTGATTTCTTTAGAGGTACCTAGATTCTTGGAGGGTTCAAAAAAATTCAAGGCATCTTTCATAGTTGAGAATCCATTCTTCCAAGTACCAGTCCCTTTAGGGGGAATGGTTAACTTAATCTCATCGTTTACCTCTAGTATTTCTGGGAAATCATCATCTTCTTCCTCAACATATTCCTCATTGGACCATAGGACATCATCTTGGTCATGGGGAATGGGATTACACCATTTGATATTTTATTCAATCAAGAAAGCACCATCTTGTGCTTCCTTGAGGTTTGTAGGGAATCAATTCTTGAGGATGGATTGGAAGTTTCCTTTGTAAGAATTTAAGTATTGTCCAAGAATAACACTCTCTAGTAGAAATTTGGAATCAATTTGACCAAGTAAGGCATTAAACCTGCCATTAAATTCCCTAACAAATTCATCGTTTTGTTTACAAATGTTGAGATATTGGGAATAAAGGGATGGCATATCTTCCATCACACCACATCTTTGTAGGAAAACGTTTTCTAAATCTTCACAAGTTGTGAGGCTTTTGATTGGGAGGTTAGTGCTCCATTTTCTAGCATCTCCAGTAAGTGAGGCAGAGAAAAGTATCATGAATGTGTCAGGATTTTCTCTCCCAGACTGATGGAAGTCATAGCCATCAAAACATTTGGTCCATTGTGTGTTACTAGAAGCCCTAACCTCTCCAGAAAACTTGGGTATCCATTAATCGACATCTTTAGGGAGATCATGTAATCCTCCTTGGATATTGACCAAGTCTAAAGGGTCGAAGATTTCTTTGGGATCCCATTTAGGAGGGGCCATTTGGACAATAGGGAATACGATACAAGAAATTGTGTGCCGACGTCCGCTACGGGCCGTCGTCAGTGGAGTCACGAGACAATCTCCTTAAGATTATTAAAGGGATGAGGGGATCACCCTTAGTGGAGTCGCCAAGTAAGATTTGTGAAATGAAGGATTTGGATAAAGGCTTACTGAAAAGTGTCATTCGAGGAAAATTGACTCGATGTTCCTTGACAACAACGCCAAAATGTTATCGAACAATCTGTACTTGCCCAAATCCCAAGGCAAGTGGATGCAAGATTGGCGTAAGAGGGGGTGACCTATCATTGTCACCTTAATAAGAAACCCCTTTCTATTTAGGGATATATCAAGATTACCCCAAGGGAGACGTCCCCAGTGACCTAAAGGGATGATAACTAAGGCAATGATGCAAGAAAATCCCCCTCTCATTGGTCGCTCAACTCATAAGGTTCTTATGCCCTTCAAGGGATGAAGAAAATGGTAAAATGAAGTGTACCTGCCCAGAACAAGACAACAAGAAAATATAGAAACTTGCAAGTACATAGATATGATGTTAGTGCTTCTCAAGACCATAAACCTTCAAAAAGTAAGCTAGCTGATATGAATTTGCAGCAATGCAATAGTTTATAACAAATATTAATATTTTATAACAACCACAAGAATTATGTCTTGAAATTGCTTGAAGAAGACAAGAAAGAATAACTCTAACCTAGCAGAATGATAATAAGTTGTCACAAGCAAATTTGGTAATGTCTAGCTAGCATAATATGTCACTTTTGTGGAGAATTTGCTGCAGTTATATGGTTGTAGCAATATTTTTCAACAACAACGAATTCTAGTGGTCAAAAGTGCAAGAAAATACCATGCAAACTCAACACTTACCTAATAGATTGACTGGCAATTGTCACAATTGAATTCCAGATGGGCTAAGTGTGAGTTATGTAGTTGGATACAACAATTTAGCATGAATTAGTATGGTTGTAGCAATGTTTTGCAACATCAACAAGTTATCTAAGGAGTTATTCTAGTTTGAGGTTAGCAAATGTTAGTAACAGATTCAAGGATAAAGGTTGAGTGTTTGTTTGAACAATCATTCACTATAAGGAGTAGACTAGTTCCTTTTAGGGTTTAAGGAGTCACAATAACAATAGAAAAACTTGGAACAAAGTATAAATGATAATATTTTGTCAAAGGAGAGGGATGAATGGATGAGGTGTTGGCTACCCAAGGCCTCAAACATCCAATTCCTAGGGAGAAATTTGCTAGAAAGTAAGGGATCTTAGGCCCTAGAAAATATTTCCTTCCTTAGACTATTGAAAGAAAATAATGCAATAGGCAAGTAGAGTAACACTACTAGAGAGCTATCACTTTATGGCTATAGTATTTACTTCTTAAGAAAGGTGCACTTCGGAAATTTAAACAAGTGGAAAACTATAGAGAGAAAGAAGTAACTTAGGTTTCTTTCCTAGGGTTTAAGCAAGCAATTTCATAATCTTTAACATGAACCAAGTAAAATTTACCACAAGAATTCATTAAATAAACAAATTGTAGTTTTTCTACTTACTTCACCAAGAATAAGCAAGATAAACCCTAGTTGAAGATATTCCACAATGAGAAATAGCCAAAATACACCAAAAGTTGCTTCTACAAGAAGTTGTGCACTAGTTAGTTCAACCAATAACCCTTAAAGAGGGTCGAATTTCAGACCACACCACTTGTGTGGCGAGTAATGATAAAAAAATGAGAGTATTTTCTCTCTATTTATATAGTATCAATGACCTTTAATTAAAAATAGTTCATAAAAAGGCCGACCTGGCCAAATTACATCAAAAATCCAATTTTTACATAAAAGAAAGTAATTAACCCCTTAAACCATTTCCAAGGGTGGAACCATGCCCTTCTAGGGTGATGTTGAGCTCCCAGGGTGGAACATTGGGCCTCATATGTAGAACGTTTGGCCTCCAAAGGCCCTGGATGATGCCACGCGTCTTAGCAAGCACACAACTGCCCTCATAAATGAAAACCCTAGCTTTGGGTGACGTCCAAGGCTATAATGATGACATCATGGCATCTCAAGGGTCAATGTCTAGGTGGAAGATCAAGATCCCCCTGGGTCTAGGTCTTCCAAAGTGTCTTTGAGTAAAACATCCTTCTTTCTTCCTCGTGCAGGTCTCTGATGTCTCTCTACCCTTGGTTGGGATTACAACATCCATATGTGGGATTTCATCCCCATGGAGGTCCGAGCTAATCATTCCCCCACATGTACCTATCCACTGGGAAAAGTCCTACATCAAAAACAGGTACGCCCTTCGAGGGTTCATAAGTCACAAAGATCATAGCAATGGAAATCACATCTAATAATCAAATTACCCAAATATGTGCATCAAACCCCCTTTCACCCAGGAAAATGCCGAAAGATGTTATGCAGTTTAACAAGTAAGGTTTGGAAAATACCTTAGGGTGTCCTATTGGGATAATCCTCCTTAAGTTTGGGGTGTTTCCCAGGTGAGAACCAATCTAGGTCATGTAAGTTTGCGTGAGATGGCATGGTGGGAAGTGCTTGGGCATGGGGTGCAGTGATAATAGGGAAATGTAGATCTTACCTGTGGGTGCCTTTGTAGAAAGCGTGTTGCACCTTGTCATATATGCCATTATTTCCTATCCCATTCAATGCCTTTTATTCTTAGTTTTATTTCTCTTTATATTTTTCTTTTATGCTTCAAGGGAAGAGTTGAGGGACATTGTCCTAGCTTGGTGACCAGAGGTGACAACGTTACCCACAATAATTTCACAAAGATGAGAATGTTGGCTCGTGATGAGAACCCCTTTCTCTTGGTTATGCCACCAAGATCCACTACCCTAGTTTGGTGACCAGATAGATGGTAGTGTCATGCCGCTACATACATATGGTCATAATAGGTCAGTTCATGGTGAGACTTCCCATCCACAAACTAATACCTTGAGTGTTTATTTATCTTACGGGTTCCCTTTTCTTACTGAGAAGCTTTTTATTTCTTTCTCAGGAATCCCTGGACAAATCATATCAAAGGTTTCATTTTGGATTTTAACCTTTTCCAGCTACTTTTACCCTCTGGTCTGTTATCCCCTTCTTCCCACAAGGCAAGGTACAACCCTTCCTAGTGTGGCGAACCTAATGCACAAAAAAAGGTAGGGGAAAATGAGAGGAGTAAGGATGGAAAGTGGTAAGTATGGAGGGAATGCAAGATGACCTTTCATAGACCCACCTGGTGGAAACCCATCCTAAAGGGATATCAAATCACTAGGGAATCATGCCACCCTTCCATGTATGAACAAGTTAGAGATCACAATTTCCAAGCAAATGTTATGAAATGAAGGATAACTCAGTGCAACATATTCAAGTGATTCAATAATCAGAGTGACACATACCATGATATCCATATTCATTACCTCATGGAGAAAGACTTATTGTTACTTCAAGACCAGGTTGGTGGGATGGATATTACTGGTGTTGATAGATGGGTTGCATTGAAGAAAATAGGGGCCCTCTAGGGCCATGCTCAAATCATTCATCTCTCGATAGTCCATGTATAGAACTTATTGGCCTCGATACATGATCTTGTTAGTTATCCCTAGGATAGGGGATAATATCTAGCTCCAACTCGGGGACATGTGCTCACCATAGAGCGCATGACAACCTCAACATATCTAGTATGACCTGTGCCTAGTATATCTCAACAAAATACATCATTAATCCTCAGGGTGGTGATATCACCTCTCGCTCATATATGATATAATAATAAGCATGCATATATATACATAATGAAGGAATACAACATGAAAATGAAACTACAACTATACTAACATGATATGCAGATGCTATATACAATGGATGCAAATGCCTACCTAAATTACCTCTACTTACTTGTGAAGTCAATTATTTTCCCCATGATGGGGTTTAAGGAGGCGTCCACTAACTAGGAATGGACGTTTTCTTCCTCCCAACGTGGACAAATAGTAGGCATCATCGACTGACTTCATTCTGATTCTAAAAGTTCCAACCCAAAATTGCACATTCCCTTTAACATTGTTGGGCTCTCCTTTCTTTGTATCCTACTCTAAAACCAAATATCCTTGCTTGTAGTCCCCTCCTTCGGAATCAACTGTCTCTTGTATTTCGTTGTATTGTGTTGAGGGAGGGGGGTGGGGTTTGGTAATCAATACATCTTCTTGGTTTGGATTAGTCAAGAAATGTTCATCATCCCCTTTCCATTTGACGAAGCCAACTCCTTTCCCTCTAAACCTTAACAAATCGTCAATTTCATCTTCTTGTGTAGAATAATAGTCATCCCAGTTTTCAAAGGGTTTAGAGGAATCGTCAGGATAATCACCCCTATTTATATCTCTCTCTCGCTCCAGACTAATAGGGTGGGATTCTACCAAAGAACTATTCCTTATGTATGTTTCATGCAAATGTAACATCTCGTCATTACCTTGTGTAATGTCCTCCTTGTGATTTATAGGAATATTTTGGTCACCCTTTCCTTTGGTCCATGTTATCTCATTAATATTGTTTTCTTCTACCAAGGGAAGAGCAGTCCATCCTTGAAAAAAGTAGGGATCTACGAATTTGTAGTTACTATATCCATTATTACACCTTTCAATGTGTTCCATCCTCTTTGGCTTGTTATGCAAAGTTATTCAACCTTGGTCCTCGACGGGGATAGTTGCGTAGGAGAAGTCTATCTATAGACTTCTTCTTAAAGTAGCAACCCATTCTCTAAATAATATCATTCCCCAAGTGGCAGGTATATCGACAACAATGATGTCCATTATGATGTGGAAATTAGGGTAGTCGGCAAGGTGGAATTCAAGACCTTCCATCAAGTCGTAGACCTTGAACCCCTTTGAATCAAATCTACAAACGTTGGCACAAGGCCCCGTAACTTCCAACCCCAATTGGTTCATAACCTTCAAACTCATCATATTGAAAGATGACTCAGAGTCAAGCATGCAGTTGGGAAGACATAGGTCATTTATTAGCAAGGAAGTGAGAAAGGGGGTTTGTTCATTTTTCTCAAAATGACTAGTTTGTAATAGTGTGGAAGTTTCTTCGAATAAGTTTTGGTCATCTGGGGTCTGTTTTGTCAAAGAAGGGATTTCCAACATTCCAAGAATCCTTTTGACCTTTTGTAATATATAGGCCATACTAGTTCTTAGGTTGGTCCCATCATTGCTAGTTTTTGGGAAAGGTTGGGGTAGATCCCTAGCATACACCTGGGGCTCTTCAAGATTCACGCTCGAGTCCTCACTTATTTGGCTCAAGCACTCAATCCTAGGATTCATCATGTCTTTATTTTCTTGGATTTGATTTTGCGTGAACAAGGTAAATATGGAATCTTCATAATTAGATTTATCATGAGTAGCCTTTGGGTGATCACGTTCAAAATGGGAGTCTGTTCACGATAAGGACTTAGGATCATCTTCTTGGCTCGCAACATTTTGTAGATTCAAAGTGTTCGAAAAAAATTGTACTTTTGGAGCATGATGTTTTATTGTTTGACTAGTATTTTGAGGAAGTCTCATAGAAGGAGGATTTTTTGCTTGTGATAGTGCCCTTTCCAACTCAGTGATTTCTTCATAGGTACCTATATTCTTAGAGGGTTAAAAAAAATCAAGGCATCTTTCATAGTTTATAACCCATTATTCCAAGTACCAATCCCTTTAGGGGGAATGGCTAGCTTAATCTCATCATTTACCTCTAGTATTTATGGGGAATCATGTTATTCTTCCTCAACATCTTCCTCATTGGACCATAGGACATCATCTTGGTCCTGGGGAATGGGACCACACCATTTGAGCTTTTCTTCAATAAACCAAGCACCATCTTATGCTTCCTTGAGGATTGTAGGGAATCGATTCCTGAGGATGGATTGGATGTTTCCTTCGAAATAATTTAAGTATTGTCCGAGAATAATACTCTCTATTATCAATTCGTAATCAAATCAACCAAGTAAGGTATTAAACATGTCATTAAATTCCCTAACAACTTCGTCGTTTTGTTTGCAAATGTTTAGATATTGGGAATAAAGGAATGCCATATCTTCCATCACACCCCATCTTTGTAGGAAAACTTTTTCTAAATCTTCATAGGTTGTGAGGATTTTGATTGGGATGTTAATGCTCCATTTTCTATCATCTCCAGTAAGTGAGGCAAAGAAAATTCTCATGAATGTGTCAGGATGTTCTTTCCCAGATTGATGGAAGTCATATCCCTAACAAAATTTGGTCCAATGTGTGTTACCAAAAGCCCTGGCCTCTCCGAAAAATTTGGGTATCCATGAATCAACATCTTTAGGGAGATCATGTAATCTTCCTTAGATATTGTCCAAGTCTAAAGGGCCAAATAGTTTTTTGAGAGCCCATTTAGGAGGGGCCATGGGGAAAATAGGGACTACAGGACAATAAAGTGTGTATTGACATCCTATATGGGTCATCATCAATGGAGTCGCCAGACAATATCCTTGATATTATCAAAGGGATGAGGGAATCACCCTCAGTGGAGTCGCCAGGTAAGATTTGTGAAATGAAGGATTTGGATAAAGGCTTACCGAAAAGTGTTGTTCGAGGAAAATTGGCTCGATGTTCCCTGGAAATGGCTCCAAAATGTTATGGAACAATCTATACTTTCCCAAATCCCAAGGCAAGTGGATGCAAGATTGTTGTAACAGGGGGTGACCTATCACTGTCACCTTAACATGAAACCCCTTTCTATTTAGGGATATATCAAGATTACCCCAGGGGAGATGTCCCCATTGACCTAAAGGAATGATAACTAAGGAAATGATGCAAGAAAATCCCCTGCTCACTGGTCACTCAACTCAGAAGGTTCTTATGGTCTTCAAGGGATGAAGCAAATGGTAAAATGAAGTGCACCTACCTAGAACAAGACAATAAGAAAATATAGCAACTTGCAAGTACATTGATATGATGTTAGTGCTTCTTAAGACCATAAACCTTCAAAAAGTAAGCTACATGATATGAATTTGTAGCAATGCAACAATTTATAACATCAATTAATATTTTATAACAACCACAAGAATTGTGCCTTGAAATTGCTTGAAGAAGACAAGAAGGAATATCTCTAACCTAGCAGAATGATAATAAGTTGTCACAAGCAAATTTGGAAATGTAGAGCTAGCATAATATGTCACTTTTTTAGAGAATTTGGTGCAGTTAGATGGCTGTAGAAATATTTTTCAACAACAACAAATTCTAGTGGTCAAAATTGCAAGAAAATACCATGCAAACTCAACACTTACCTAGTAGATTGACTGGCAATTGCCACAATTGAATTCTGGATGGGCTAAGTGTGAGTTATGTAGGTGAATGTGGAAATTTATCATGAATTAGTATGGATGTAGCAATGTTTTGCAACAACAGAAAGTTAGCTAAGGAGTTAGTCTAGTTTTAGGTTAGAAAATGTTAGTAAAAGCTTCAAGGATAAAGGTTTGAGTGTTTGTTTGAACAATCATCCACTATAATGAGTAGACTAGTGCCTTTTAGGGTTTATGGAATCACAATAGAAGTGGAAAAACTTGGAGCAGAGTAGCAATGACAATATTTTTTCAAAGGAGAAGGGATGAATGGATGAGGTGTTGGCTACCCAAGGCCTCAAACAACCATGTCCTAGGGAGAAATTTGCTAGAAAGTAAGGGATCTTAGGCCGTAGCGATTTTTTCCTTCCTTGGTCTATTGAAAGAAAATAATGCAATATGAAAGTAGAGTAACACTACTAGAGAGCTAGCACTTTAGGGATCTAGTAGTTACTTCTTAAGCAAGGCGCACTTCCGAAATTTAAATAAGTGGAAAACTATAGAGATAAAGAAGTAAATTATGTTTCTCTCCTAGGATTTAAGCAAGAAATTTCATAATCTTTAACATGAACCAAGTAAAATTTACCACAAGAATTCATTACATAAACAAATTACATATTTTCTACTTACTTCACTAAGAATAATCAAGCCAAACCCTAGTTGAAGATATTCCACAATGAGAAATAGCCAAAATACACCAAAAATTGCCTATTCAAGAAGTTGTGCACTAGTTAGTTAAGCCAATAACCCTTAAAGAGCGACGAATTTCAGAACACACCACTTGTTTGATGAGTAATGATAAAAAAAATGAGAGTATTTTCTCTTTATTTATACAGTATCAATGACCTTTAATTAAAATTAGGTCATAAAAAGGTCAACCTGGCCAAATTACATCAAAAATCCAGTTTTTTACATAAATGAAAGTAATTAACCCTTAAAATCATTTCCAAGGGTGATGTCATGCCCTTCTAGGGTGATGTTGAGCTCCCAGGGTGGAACATTGGGCCTCATATGCATAATGTTTGGCCTCCAAAGGACCTGTATGATGCCACACGTGCCAACAAGCACACAACTACCCTCATAAATGAAAAACCTAGATCTGGATGACGTCCAAGGTCATAATGATGATGTCATGGGCTCTCAAGGGTCATAATCTAGGTGGAAGAGTAAGATCCCCCTAGGTCTAGGTCTGCTGGAGTGTCTTTGAGGGAAACATCCTTTCTTCCTGGTGCAGATTTGTGATGTCTCTCTGGCCCTGATTGGGATCACAACATCCATCTGTGGGATTTCAACCCCATGGAGATTCGACCTAATCATTCCCCCACATGTACCTTTCCACCGGGAAAAGTCATACAACAACAACAAGTATGCCTTCCAGGGGTTCATAATTCACAAGGATCATAGAAATGTCAATCACATCTAATAATCAAACTACCCAAACATGTGCATCAAACCCCCTTCTACCTAGACAAATGCTCAAAGACATTATGAAGTTTAACAAGTCAGGTCTGGAGAAGGCCTCAGAGTGTCCTATTGGGATAATCCTCCTTAATTTTGGGGTGTTTCCTAGGTGAGAACCAATCTAGGTCATGTAATTGTGTGTGAGGTGGCGTGGGTGGAAGTGTTTGGGCATGGGGTGCAATAATAACAAGGAAATGTAGATCTTACCAGTAGGTGTCTTTGTCGAAGGAGAGTTGCACCTTGTCATAGATGTCATTCTTTCATATGCCATTCAATCTATTTTATTCTTAGTTTTATTACTCAGTGAAAAATATTCAAGTGCTTCAATAATCATAGTGACACATACCATGATACCCAGACTCATTACCTTATGGAGCAAGACTTACTGCTACTTCAGGACCAGGCTGGTGGGATGGATAATGTTGTTGTTGATAGATGGGTTGCACTGAAGTAAAGAGGGGGCCTCTAGGGCCATGCTCAAGTCATTCAACTCTCGACACTCCATGTCTAGGACCCATGGGCCTCGAGACATGATCTCTTTAGTTATCCCTAGGTTAGGGGATAACATCTATCTCCAACTCGGGGACATGTGTGTTGACGCCCAAAAGTGCAACATAGGTTACCTGCTTGCAAATGGTTGCAACACCTTATTATTTAATTATATTTAATAAGATACTAATAGGCGGGACCCCTTGTGTGACTTGTGTGACTATGATGAAGAGACAACACTTATGCTTTATGTTCTTATGAGTTGTTTGAGATGAGATCTATAGTTTATTTGCGTTTAAATTCTTTGTCTAAATAATTGATCAAATGATGTTATGGGCGATATGATTAAAAAGGGAATGGTGTTGTTTTTATATAGCGCTCACAAGTATTATTATGTTACATTTAGTTCGAGGAAGGACCTAAACTCCATGTTTAAGTTATATGTGTGATATGGTGATTTCATGCTACAAGGATTACACACATTGTTTGAATTGGAAATAAGGTTGAAACATGGTATCCCTAGCAAGTATTTGGTATATGTCACATTGGAGTTTTAAACAAGGGTTGGCACATTTGTTAAGTTGATTAAATTGATTAAATGGTGGTGTATTTGACTTGCATTAAATTGATTTGGATTAGTGATTGATGTGATGTATGGTTAGCTTGCTTGTACTAGCTACGGATGAATGTAGATACGACATGCAATAAATGCATGTCGCTCTAACCCTCCTCGAGCTTGCCACCCTAGCCATTTTTCATTTTCTCTTGTTGGTTGTTGTTGCTCCGCTTTGTTCACTCATGGAAGAGGTATACAGGATAGGTTGTTTCACCTTAGAATTTTTACACAAGTATGGGTTTCGTGTTGCTCCATCCATGAATATTTCACTCTGCTCTTTAATTAAGTCAACAATTGGCTCTTGAGTTTACTCGATGTCAGTGCATTTCCAAACTTAAGATATATGGATATTTTGAATGTGTATGGGTTGGTGGTTAAGTGTTGGCCTATGTGGCATTGTATTTGAACCATGCACATTGAAAATTTGTGTGGATGTCTCTTACTGTATATGGTATTCGTGCTTTACTTGTGGGAAAGAATATAGTTGGGGAAACTCTCAGGTCTGCCTTGCCTCTGGTTTCTTGTTTTGGGTTTATTCCCTAAGCGTATCATTGTTCCTTACCTATGGGTTATATGGACACTCTACCTGTCATTTAAGTTGTTATTTTTCATGCCCATTGTGCTCGCGTCCTTGTAACAACTCTGTGAATATAAATGTGAAGTTTTGTAGAAGTATTAAGCTTCTCATGCTCCTTTTGGCTAAACCCTCAATTTGGCATCTCATCCCCCTCACTGCATTACTCTTCACTATTGTGTATTGAACCCTGTGTATTGGAAATTATTGTGGAGGTGGCCAACCCAGAATTTAATAAAGGCACTGTTCGTGCTCATTTTTTGTCATGGGTTTAGTTATTATTTGTTGTGAGAAGATGGAAAGAATGTTAAGCCCACTCATTTGTCTGGTAATACAGTCTATCATGTGGAGATATTGGAGTGATGAGAGCATTGCAAAATCATTGTTTAAAGGATACAACCTATTGTGTGTTTGATTTTGTATGAAAGGAATACCTATGTGGATAAATTATATATGTAGTGAATGATTTTTGTGAATCGGAATGAAAGGGATCCCTATGTATAATATCATTCAAAATTGAAACTTCAAATAACAATGAAGGAAAAGGTATGGATTACCTCACTCAACCATTTTCATATCTTTTTTGGCTAAGACAAAATATTTGGGAATGTCACCTAGGTTTATAGCCTCAAAACATTCTCTCAATACAAAATTATTAATTACAAGGATCAAGGATGATTTTATGATTTCTACATGTTACAATATAAAAATAAAATTTAAACAAAGCTACATGAATGTATACAGAATAACAAAAAATAAAACATAAAAATTTGAAAATTCAATTTAACAAAGCAAAATAAAACAGTGAAACAAAAAGCTATATACAACATTGATTTCTACATGGCGTTTATCAATCAAGTTGGTTCCACATAATGTTTTAAGTGGGAACCATTGGTACTATAAGAAAACAATTGTTCTTCCAAATCCTTTAAAAGGTAAGAGTTTTCACCTAGGACAAAAACGGTTTTGAAAGGACCTAGCCATAATTTCTGAAACTTCAAATTTCTTCATCTATGAGCATGGGTTGAGTCCCAAAGTAAGACTTTCTCATTTACCTTAAATTTGGCATCTTTTGCGTGTTTGTTAAAATATTTCTTTACAGTTTGTTGTCTTCTCTTTATGTTTTCCAAGGAAAACATTATGTGTTCTTCTAAGGCTAATAGTGCATTTATCCTTTGAGGAACATTGGAAGAATTTAATTCTTCAATCTATAGCATCAACCGTAGAGAGGAGAGTTCCAACTCAGTAGGTAGAATGGCTTCTTGACCATAAACAAGCTGGAAGGGAGTGCAACCCATGCTTACCTTGGTAGTAGTGCGATCTTCCCAAAGGGCATAGGTGAGAATGGTATGCCATTGATGATGCTTACCTTAAATGAGCCTCTTTATGATCCTAACCAGGTTTTTGTTAGTAGACTTAGCTGCCCATTTCCTTGGGGGTAATAAGATGATGAAGTGAAATGTTTGACTCCCAACTTAGCTATAAATTAAGTCAATTTTGTGGAAATGAAAGTGATACCATTGTCTGTAATAATCTCTAAAGGAATGCCAAATCTGGAGAAAATATTAGTTTCGAGGAAAGAAATTACATGTTAATCCTATGAGTTCCTAAGAGAGACAACTTCAGTCCACTTAGTGAAATAATCAGTGGTTGTCAAAATGAAAACATGTCTTGCAGAAGACGGAGGATTAATAGGACCAATAAAGTCTAGGCCCCATTTAGAAAAAGGAAAATATGGGAGGATAGGTTGTAAATGGATGGAAGAAAGACGCTCTTTCCCAATGAATTTTTGGCACTTGTCACAAGATCTCACGAATTTATAAGAATCTCGAAAAATTGAAGGCCAATAATAACCATTTATGATGATTTTAAAAGCAATATCTTTAGCAGAAAAGTGGCCACCAACGTGAATAAAAAAATCTGAAGATCCATGAGTTTCATGTAACAATTTTTGTGCTTACTCATCATTCACACATCGAAGTAATATACCATCAACAGACCTTCTGAACAAAAAGTATCCTAAAATAATATACTTGGAAGATTCAAGGCAGATTCTTCTCCTCTGATGAGGATCTAAGTCATCTGGGAATTTATGATATTGCAAGCAATACAACAGATTTTTATACCAAGGGTGTTCAACAATAGAAATGGTTTGAATCTCAATATAAAATAGTGTTAAAAGAGGATTATCATGATCATCAAGTTCTTCACTTACTTCATCATGTTGAGCTAAGTGGAAGGGATAAGTCTCGTCCCTTGATTGTTTTTGAAGTCATGATAATCAAATAATGCTCTTGAATCTTGGAAATCCAATGTGAAAGCTTCCCTGAAAGATAATTTTGTGAAAGTATAAACTTGACAGCAGGAAAAGGGACTTTTACCTGCATATGTTTGCCTAGAATAGAGTGGCGAAATTTCTCTACAACTTTAACAAGAGAAAAAACATGTTTCTCAATATAAGAGTACTTGAATTCATCATCTGATAAACTTTGGCTCATGTATGCTACATGTTTTTCATTATTCTCGTCATCACATTGTAAGAGAATAGCATAAATTGCTTCCTTAGTGGCATTAGTGTATATAATAAAATCTTTCTCAAAGTCCATTTTCACCAGAACCAGTGTGGAACTGATTTCCTTCTTAATCCTTACAAAAGCATTTTCGACATCATATGTCCAAGAAAAGGAGCTATATTTCTTTACAAGATTATGAATTTTTTTAACCATTAAAGCAAAATCAGGAACAAACCTATAGACAAAGTTGATAATACCCATAAAGGATTGAACCTACTTTTTTGAAGTGGGGGCAGGAAGGTTCAAAATAACAACAATCATTTTGGGATCTATGCTTATTCCTGAATCAGAAACGATATGTCCAAGGATATTGCCCTTAGCGATGCCAAAAATAGATTTAGAAGTATTTAAAGAAATGTCGAATTTTCTGCATCGCATGAGAAATTTTATGATATGACCAAAGTGATCCAATCGATTCTTTGAATAAACAATCATATCATCAAGATATACTTGGATAATTTTACTGATCAGATTGTCAAAATATATTTACATAGCTCTCTGGAAAGTGGCACCTGCATTAGAAAAGCCAAAAGACATGTGTTCATAGTCAAATGTGCCCCAACGTGTAGTAAAGGTGGTTTTGTATCTATCAGACATTTTTACCTTGATTTGATTATATCCAGAGAAACCATCAAGCAAGGACATCATTTGTGACCCTGTGATCTGTTGCAAAATCATTTTCAGATTAGGGAGAGGAAAATGATCTTTTATGCTTACTCTATTTAATGTATGAAAATCCACGCACAATCGAATTTGACCAGTTGTTTTCCTAACATGAACCAAATTTGAAACCGACTCAGAATACTTAATTGGAAATATTATACCAGCTTTCAAAAGTTTTTCCAACTCCTTTCTAATAGTAGCTTCAAGCGCATGGTTAATGGGTCTTTGTTTTTTCCTAATTGGTTTTATCCCTTCCTTGATAGGAATGGAATGTTGTACGAGAGAAGGAGAAAAACCATGAACATCCTTGTATGACCAAGAAAAAACATCTTGAAATTCATGTAGTATTTTTATGAATTTTGCCTTTTCTTCGTCGGAACATTGGGCACCTAGTTTAACCATCTTTTGAAATTTGGATGTCCTAAGGTTCAAGGAAATGGTATCACCCACTTTCCTTTTCAATTCATCTTCCTTTTGCATCTCTTTGTTGCCTACATCACTCAATGAAAATGAACTCTCGAGAGGAGTCAAGCCTTTTGGAATTTTTTTGTCTTCCATAGATATGATTTCTTTGCGCTTAAATGGTTCATTTTGTATGTAAGCACATATGCCTTCATCAGTAGGAAAACCTGCCATGATTCTACATTATCAGGAATGTGTTGACGATACAAAGATTGAAAAGTACAATCAGGCCTTTGAGGTATAATTTGTTGAGTAGGAGATGTTGCAAATATAGCTAACTTGCCAACCATTGAATTAAGTTCTATATTAACATGAGTGATGTTAAATGATAACAGGTTTGAGAAAAGAATCCAAACAACATGGGTATAACATTTTATCAACTTATTTCTAGGAGAATAGATTTTATGCACAAGGTTCACAATAAGTTCAGAATCACCAAAGACTGTAATATGGCCACAACCGAGGTTATAAGAATTTTCAATGCATAGCAGTGAGGCTTTAAACTCAATGACATTGTTCGTGCAATTAAACTCTAACCTATAAGAAAAATTGTGAATTTCACCTATAGGTGAGTACAAGATAATTCCAACTTCATTACCTTCATTTGATCATGAGCCATCAAAATGCATGTGCCACATACCATCTTCCAAATAAATTTATTCCAGAGTAGTGTCACCCTCATCAAAAAAGATAGAGTACACCCCTAAGTCTTCCTCAAGATAGTTTACATTTGGTTGAGGAATGCTTTCTATGTATGGTGAAATTATTCCTTCTCTTAGGACTATAATATTATTTCCATTCTGGGGAACGGATAAGTGTGTTCCATCAAGCGAAAGATATCCACATGTTAGGGATTTCTAGCATCTTCCTAATATAATAGAATAGTTTCTTACTGGCATGGCAATCACTTGGATGTTGATGGTTATCCTTATTTCAGGATGTGCACAGAACTAAAGTTACGTCTTTGATTTCACCTATAATTGATTGTTGTAGACTATTATAGGAGAGAATGCTTCTAGAAATTTCATTAGTACATGATAATCCTAGCTCTTCCATGATGATTTTTGACATTACACTTGGACCTGAACCACCATCAATTAGGAAACAATGAGCCACCTTATCCGTAATTTTTACATAAATGAAAAATGGAGGGATTTTTGCAGGGTGTCTAAAATTATTTACACCTATCTTATTTACAGTGGGATCCTCTTCTTTTGTCTCTTCAAAAATTTTGGCTATGGTGGAAGCCTTTCCTTCCATAAAATTCTTGAGATGATTTTGTTGTTCAGGGATGGAAACCATGTCCAAAAGAGTAGCATTGACCTTGATATCAGCCAATTGGTTAAGGATGTTATACATGGAAGAGGGAAGAGGGGAAGGAACTTCTTGACTTTTGGGAATTTTGACAGTTTTTACATTAGTACCTTGTGAAGATGAGGTTGTGGTGGAATAAGTACAAGGAGGATTGTATTTCCCTTTAGGATCATAATATATGTTCCTAGTATTTATGATGATAACATATTTTGGTTCTACCCAATCTAGAACAACGATAGTGGTTTCAGGATTCTTGCCAAAGATTTTATCTTTAGCACTCTTCTTAAATTCACAAGTACTTTCTTCATGATTTTCTTCACATAAGTTACACCAACTACGAGACATAATGGCCTTCGGATGAAAAATGTTTTCATTTGTATTCCTAAAAGGCATTGCGGAAGAAGAAGATGCCCCATGAGTAAGTGAGGGAGAATTCCCATTTCATTCATAGGCTATCATTCTATTGTTCATATCTTACACAAGTTGTAGGAGGGTAGACATATATGTTTGTTTGACTAAGTCTCCTTTAGGGAGACTTGTTCTTTCAAGTTTCTCTTCGTACTCCAGGAAAGTGTGGAGAGCGGAGCCAAGATTGTCAATATCCTTTTCTTCGAGCCTATGACAATAAGGAGAGGGAAGTGCATTACAATAATGAATGAAAGTGGCTTTATTTTGGGGGTGGATTAGTTCATGGATTTGATTGTACAATTTGGTGAAGAAGAGGTTAAAGGAATTAATAGTCTCACCATATTTGTAAGAAATATTGTTATATTCCCTTAATTGTTCGGTCAAGCTCTTAGATTGTATATAAGTGGAATTGAACCAATAAACCAACTCTTCCCAAGTGGAAAGGAATTTTGGAGGGAGATGAAAAAAAAAAGCTGCCACTTTTCCTTCAAGGGAGTTGAAAAATAAGCACATGCATGTATCATTATCATTAGCCCCGATATGATGAAAAGCATTAGAAAATGCCACTAGGTGTTCATTTTTAGAAATAGTATTGTTCCCTGAGAACTTAGGAAGATGCTCTTTAAAATTGGGTAACAGACGAGTAGAAAGTGCTAGATTCAAGGGAGAAGATACGTGCAATGGGGTGGTCATAGCATCTTCCTCAAACTAAAAAATCTTGTATTTCTTTATAACTTTAGCAGGGTTGGTAGTAGATTGGATAGGAACTTGATTACTATAGAGACTACCAATTACCTATTGATACTGAGAGGGGGGGTGAATCAATATCAAGTACAATTTAAAACCTTTTTCAACTTATAATTAAACCATTCAACTATATCCAATTAGAAATGAACAATAGTATAAGAGTTACACCAATAAACCACAATACACCATGCACAATATATGAGAAATAATCAATAGTTATTGTTCAAGGGAAGTAATGACTTCCAAAGGTAGCTACATCTTCCCAATGTAAAGGGAGGGATAAACCTCCAAGAGGAAGATACAATCCTCCAATATCAAGAGAGAGTTGAACTCTCCATCCTTGCCCCTTCCTTCCACCCAAGAATATATGAGAGATAATAAAACTTTACATTAAATCATCACCATCA
>ML798646.1:341047-398089 GCA_009831015.1 Picea engelmannii | reverse complement strand
TGGATCAACTTGCCAGAAAATGGTACCATTTGACTCTGCAAGATATTCTTTATCAATCATTAAAATTAATTCACAAATAGACAAGAATACATAGACTATCAAGGTTAAATCAAACGTCTTTAAAACAAGCTACTAAAATGTATGATTTAGATTTGAATCTTGTTGCCTTCAATAAGACCCTGTTGTCATCAAGAGGATTAGGCTTTCAAGTAAACTCGGAAATGAATGAAAACTGAAGTTATCTCACTAACTAGAGAGCAAACCTTAGTGTTGTAGTTCTCCTTCTATTCTCCTCTTGTCTCTTCCTCTCATTGAACTTTTATTATTTCTCAATAAGTTGAGTTAGTTCAACTACTTTCTTTAGTTAAGTCAAATTAACTTAACTAACTAGTTTAGGAAGAAATAATTAATAATAATATATAAATAAGGGTCTAGTTAATAATTACTAAATAGGTGGGACCCATTGTGACTCCCATCATTATCTTTGCCAATCATCAAATATAAAATACAAAATTTATCATTTGGATCATATAACACCCTTGTAGCTCCCATGGATATCATTTAAATCGAATATTTAAATATTAGAATATTTTAAGGACATATCCCAAGAAAACAATATATCCATCTTATCCACAAAAAATATCCAAAATAAAGCTTTTGTCCAAAATATGTTGAAAATCATTAAACAGTGTCTTCTTCACCAAATATCATAAAGAAAAACATTTAAAATCCATATTTGTTGTTGTGTGAGGCATATTTTCTCTTATCACTGATGTCTCCTCTTGACTTTTCTCGGGTAGCCCTTGGTTGGTTAGACCCTCGGGGCTATATTTCGTTGATCACATGGGAGAAGTCATATTTTAGGTGGAGACGTGAAGACACAGATTTAACACACTATGTGGATGAACTGGAGGGGAAGGCCATTGCTTTTCCTTTTTCTTGCACCAGTTGTGGGACATCAGTTTTTAATCTTTTGCTCGTGTGCGAGGATTATACTAGCAAAACAACATGAGCAATTTGAGCATTGGGATTAATTGGTGGTGGTAAAGGTAATGACACAGTGGCCCAACCATGGTGGTGAGAGATAGGTTGGTGGGCAATTTCTTGCCAACCGTCATTAGCGGGGACTTCAGGCTGCATTGTATTGAAATATTATAACTGCAAAGAGTATTGTATTTATTATTGAGTTATTATTCATTAGATCAATCCCCTTTTGTGGATTGATCATGTCGGGCATTGTAATTGACCAAATCCCCTTTTGTGGATTGGTCAAACCCTAAATATATTATGCAAATTGAGAAGTCGACCCCCAGGCTAATTAAAGTTGTTTTAACCACTAAGAAGACAAGTCGACCCTGCCCATTGAAGATACACCTTTCCAGCTCCTGTGAGTTTGTATAAATAAAGGAATTTAGTGCCTCATTATCTTACTCACTCACTCAATCATCCAGTGCGGTAGTTGAAGTTGGGAGAAGAAGGAAGAGAGAGGCACATTTCCCAGTGTTGGATATTCTCTAGTGTTTTGGTTTATTGTCTTGGAATTGTATTGGCTATCTATATTAAGGAAGTTTTTGTTGGGTTTTCTCCCCCATGAGGGTTTCCTAGGATAAATGTTGTGCATCTTGTTATTGTGTTTCTCTCAGTGATCCTACCTATGCTATTATTATCTATTAACTTGAAAAGAAACCTAATAATAGCTCAAAACTTAACATGGAATCAAAACTAATTTGAAGAGAGCACATTTCACTAGACAAACAAAAATGTCATTGTTGCCTTAAAGGAAACTTAGGGTTTTCTATTGAAGAGGAATTCCAGCCTAAAACTCATCAAGGAAGTGCGTCCTAGCCTAGTGAAATCTTTGGCAGCCTCAATGCACTTTTTTCGTGGACAAAACTCCAGAAAGTGAAACCCTAGTTTTTGTTGGTACCAGAAAACCATAAAACTGAGAAACCAGGAAACCAGAAGTACCAGACCAGAATTTCGCCGGTCCAATTTGAAGGGGAAATTTTTGGATTTTATGAAATCTAACTGCACCAGGATACTCACCTTAGCTAGGCGCACCTCTTAGTAAGTTCATAATTAAATTTTGAGCATTTTCATTTTTTGGTCATTTTCTTAGCTCCGGGTCAAGATGTGTGCAAGCAATAAGCTTGTTGACAAGCTATAAGGTGTAGAAAACTTCCATTCTTAGAAGTATAGGATTGCACTCATTCTTGAAGAGAATGACCTAGAAAGATTCGTTAAATAAGATGTATCAGAACCTACCGATGTTGCAGCTAAAGAAAAACAACAAAAGGACACATTTAGGGCCAAAAGAATCATTGTCGACTCTATTAAAGATCATTTGATTCCTCAAGTGGCTTCAAAAAAAATTCCAAAAGAAATGTTTTATGCGCTAACCAAAATGTATGAAGGAAATAATATCAACTGGAAGATGAATCTAAGAACGCAATTCAAAAGTACAAGGATGTAGAAAGGATAAATAGTTCAGGAATATTTATCTAGAATATCACAATTCATGGAACAACTAGAGGCAATTGGAGACACCCTAGATGATGATGAAATCATAATGACAACTCTTAATGGTCTCACAAGACCTTGGGATGCATTCATCCAAAGTATTTGTGGCAGAAATGAAAAACTGCACTTTGACATTCTTTGGGAAGAATGTGTACAAGAAGAAGCAAGAGTAGTTAACCAAGAAGCAATACTATCAAGAGATGAAGATCAATCCCTAGCTGCTCATACTAAAGGAGGAAGGAAGAGGTCTTACTTCCATAAATAAACTCATCAACATAAGGAATCTCACTTCCCAAACAAATTCATCCATAAAGAATCTCACCCTCCAAGGAGATTCCAGAAGTTCCAAAAAGGTCAAATAAGAGAAAAAGACTTGTCATCCTACCAATGTTACCATTGTGACAAGATGGGACATATTGCTAAGAATTATCTAGCTAGAAGAGAATAATACAAGAAGAGAAACAAGAGGCACCATTCCCATACAATTGAAGATGAAGGGCCACCCACAAAGATGATAAAAGAACAGATTGAAGACTATTTCTTAATATTTTCCCTCTCAGGATCAATGTCACCTAGTGAAGACACTTGGCTCATAGATAGTGGTGCTTCAAAGCACATGACAAGTCAAAGACACATGCTCTCTTGCCTTCATAAAAGAAATTTCCCCAGAAAGTTACACTTGGAGATGATTACTAGTAACCTATCAAAGGAGTAGGAGAATCGAATTACAAACTTGATTCAGGGACCCCAATGAAGATGAAGGATGTACTATATGTATCAGGTTTGACAAAGAACCTACTTTCTATCTCATCTTTAGAGAAGAAAGGCTTCAGAGTTTCTTTCATAGACAAAGAAGTTCTTATGTGGCCCAAAGTAAAAACCATAGAAGAAGCAATCGTTATTGGAAAAGAAGAAGGTGGCTTGTATAAGCTAAAAGGTCACTCAGAAGTAGACTTGAATCATTCCATTGAGAGTCCATGTGAACTTTGGCATAGAATACTAGCTCATATCAACTACAAGGCATTACCATATGTAAGCAAGGTAGTCGCAGGTCTACCAAAATTCAAGGTTGACCATGAAGGTATGTGCAACGGATGTGCACAAGGAAAGAACATCAAGAACCCTTTCCCAAAGAGAGACAGTAAAGAAGAAGGAGTCATAGAACTCATTCACTCAAATGTTTGTGGCCCAATTCCATCAACCTCCATCAGTGGGCATGTATACTATTTGTCTTTTATTGATGACTATTCTCGCAAAACCTGGGTTTACTTTTTGAAATCAAAAGATGAAGTGTTCAGTAAATTCAAGGAATTCAAAGCCTTGATAGAGAATCTCTTTGAAAGAAAGATCAAGATAATCAGGTCAGATAATGGAGGAAAATACACCTCAAAATAGTTTGTAAAATTTTGTAAATATGTCGAGATCAAGAGGGATCTCACCACTCCCTACAATCCTCAACAAAATGGTGTAGCAAAAAGAAAGAACAGAACTATAATGGAAGTAGTGAAGACTATGATCCATGATCAATATCTTCCAATGCACTTATGGGAAGAAGAAACACGAACAAAAGTGTATGCAAAAAACAGATTGTCCCATAGTGCACTTGGGTTCAAGACCCCTGAAGAGATGCTCTTTAGAAAGAATCCAGAAGTAAGCCATTTCAAAATATTTGGTTGTCTCGTATTTGTACACATTCCGAAAGAGAAGAAAACCAAGATGGACCCTTCATGAAAGAAGGGAATATTTTTTGGATACTGTGAGGTCTCCAAGGCCTTCAGAATTCATATACCAGGTTACCATCATATTGATATCATTAGAGATGTAACCTTTGATGAAGATGCATATCTCAATAAATCAAGAAGATGCCATCTTGAAGAAGTATATGAAGAAGAACTTGTGGCTCCGAGAGTTGCAGAACCAGTGAGGGAAGTCATAACTTCCCTTGATGAGGATATTCTAGAAGATCATGACATAATATAATCTCAAGAACCTCCCCAGATGACAATCTCCCACAAGAGAAATCCATCATGGGAAAGGGAACTTATTCAAGATGGAGAGAAGTATGGTGCCCCCAAAGGAACCATGAGACAAGTCAAGAAACTCAAGCCATTCTCCAGTTATATGGCTTTGATGTGTGATATCTTAGAAATGGAACCCACTTGCTTTGAAGAATCCATTCAAAGGAAATAATGGGCAGATGCCATGACAGAATAATACCAATCCATTATAAAGAATTATGTATGGGAAATAGTTCCTAGACTGAAGAGCAAGGATGTGGTATCTTCCAAATGTCTATACAAGATAAAAAAATGTTGTTGATGGAAGTATTGAGAAATATAAATCAAGGTTTGTTGCTCGTGGCTTTTCTCAAAATGAAGGCATTGACTATGAAGAGACGTTTTCTCATGTAGTCATATACACTTCAATCAAAACCATCATATCCCTTCCAGCTAAGATGAAATGGAAGTTACACCAGGTGGACATGAAAACAACTTTCTTAAATGGTGTCATAGAAGAGGAAGTGTATATAGAAAACCCTCAAGGATTTGAAGTTGAAGACAAAAAGACTCATGTATGCAGATTAAAGAAGGCTCTGTATGGATTGAAACAAGCTCCTAGAGCTTGGTATGGAAGAATTGATAGTTTTCTAACGAGCTTGGGCTTTACCAAGAGTAAAGAAGATTCTAACCTTTACTTCAAGGTTATGAATGATGATCCTATTATATTTTTGTTGTATGTGGACGACTTATTTCTAACTGGAGAAGAAAAACTCATCACTCATTGTAAGAAGAAGCTTGCTGCATAATTTGAGATGAAATGCCTTGGCCTAATGCACTATTTCTTAGGTCTTGAGGTCTGGCAGAGCCCAGAGAAGATCTTCCTTAACCAAGGGAAGTATGCAGTTGAAATGCTAAATAGGTTTGATATGTTGGAATGCAAATCCATGAATACACCCATGGAAACAAATTTGAATCTCTTGGTTGACACTTCGTCATAATTGATTGATGCTATGTTGTACAGACAAATCATTGGATCATTGATGTATCTGACGAACACCATGCCATATATATGTTTTTTTGTGAACACCTTGAGTCAATTTCTGGTAGAGCCCAAACTTGTTCACCTGGTTGATGCAAAACATGTGATGAGGTACCTTAAGGGTACATTTGATTTTGGTCTTATCTTTAATGGAGATCATGACTTCAAACTAAGTGGTTATACCATTTCAGATTGGGCTGGAAGTGTCTCTGATAGAAAGAGCACTTCAGGATGTTGTTTCAGTCTAGGGTCAACCATGATCTCATGGCAGAGTAGGTAGCAATCAAGTATTGTTCTCAGGATGACATAAGCATAATACATTGTTGCATGTTATGCCAGTTATGAAGCCATATGGCTTCGAAATTTATTGACAGATCTATTCGATCTAAAGATGGAAGCAACCATGATTCTATGTGATAACTATAGTTGCATAAAAATGATAGAGAACCATGTGTTCCATGACAAGTCAAAACACAAAGAAATTTGATATCATTACATCTGTGATATGGTGCAGAGAGAAGCCATAAAGATCCATTATGTTACCACAGATGAATAGGTTGTAGATGTGTTGACCAAGCCTCTATCTCGTGTAAAGTTTGAGCACTTTTGAGATAATCTTGGTGTAGTATGAAAGGACCTCCCTCGAAAGGGGGAGTAGTGTTGATGCCAGCCTTGTGATGAATATTTCCAGCTTCATGTTGATGTTGTTGTGATGTCATCCTCATGCTGAAGATTTCCAGCTTCGTGTTGATGTTGTTGTGATGCTAGCCTCATGCTGAATATTTCTAGCTTCATGTTGATGTTGTTGAGATCCTAGCTTCGTTCTGAAGATTTCCAGCTTCATGTTGATGTTGTTGAGATGCCAACTTCGAGTTGAATATTTCCAGCCTAGTGTGGATGTTGATGATGCTCCAACCTTCATGCTATGATGTTCTTTTTTTTGTTGTTGTTGTTGTTGTTGATGTTGTATCATCCTTGTGTTGTTATTGATGATGATGATGTATTAGTGTTATACTAATTCATGTTGAAGCAAATGATGATGATTCCATTCCATCTCCCTGTTGTGGATGATGATATTGATGATGAGAAAAACTTCCAATGATTTATAGATATGCCAGTCAGTGTTCCAGATGTTGTTGATGTTGTTTCCCTCTCTCTCTCCTAATGATGTTGTAGAATACCCTTATTGTTAAGGGAGAGTGTTGAAATATTGTAACTGCAAAGAGAATTCTATTTATTATTGAGTTATTATTCATTAGATCGATCCCCTTTTGTGGATTGATCATGTCGGGCATTGTAATTGACCAAATCCCCTTTTTTGGATTGGTCAAACCCTAAATATATTGTGCAAATTGAGAAGTCATCCCTCGGGCTAATTAAAGTGGTTTTAACCACTAAGAAGACAAGTCGTCCCTGCCCAGTGAAGAGACACATTTCCAACACCTACCCATTTGTATAAATAAAGGAATCCAACGCCTCATTATCTCACTCACTCACTTGATCAACCAGTGCAAAATTTTGGTAGCTTCAGTTGGGAGAAGAAGGAAGAGAGAGGTGCATTGCCCAGTGCTGGATATTATCTAGTGTTTTGGTTTATTGTCTTGGCATTGTATTAGCAATCTATATTAAGGAAGTTTTTGTTGGTTTTTATCCCCCAAGAGGGTTTCCCAGGGTAAATTTCATGCATCTTTTGATTATGTTTCTCTCAGTGATATTACCTATGTTGTTTTTATTTAGTAAATTGAAAAGAAACCTAATAATAGCTCAAAAATTAACACATTGACACACGTGGAGGAACATGAATGCCGGGAAAATTATGAGGAGGTTGAAATGGGGGTCTATCAAGTCAGGGATGCAATATACCATGGCCAACCAAATTGAAAAACCCAGCTTGAAACAACTGGTTTAACTGTTGTGGATTAGCATCGAAGTGAATAGAAAATTGAGGCCTTCTATAGCCTCTCTTCCAGTTACCTCTACCTCTATTATTTCGGCCATTCATGCCCCTACTGAAAAAACTCATCCTATAGCAATATTTAACCAGTCATGAAAATTTCTTAATAACCCATACATGAAACTCTACTTAAATAAATCAAGATTTGGCTCTATTATTTACTACATGACACATGCAATCCATCCATTAAAATGCCATTTATTAATTTCCACACGAACAAGGAATTGATAGGGCCATTGGGAGTATGGAGGGATTTTATTTAGCGTAAAGTGATATCATGGAGGGGGGAATATTTACAAATAGTGTTAAATCAATCAACAAAAACAATCAATTGTGTATCTAAACATATCCCAGAATACCAATCATCAATTACTGCCACTTCATTTATTTCATTTCCATACAGAATTTTCCTTAAAAATGAGTAACAACAGAACACAGAGTGAAAAATATAGTTGGGATAATGAGGGGAGTGTATTTTACATAAAATGGTATAATGGAAAGGACTCCCATGGATATTGTTCTAATAATATATCAAACAAGGTAATCTTCGCCATCAATTAACAATCACCACCTCTTACTATTTCCAAACTGAACAACACCCTATTTCCTAATAAAAACAACCCAAAAATGGTATTTCTTTTCAAGGCTGCTCATTTTCCTTAGAATTTTTTTTTCACATAAATCATTTCATAATTTATTGCCTAATAAACATTCAACAATAATAACATGGCTTGCGCAAACAGAGTTGAGGAGACACAACACCATAATATAATCACAATAACCACAAGCAACAGTCGAGGAATCGACAGACTGTGGTCCACGATATAATCACCAGTACATTTTAAATCGCCACAGTGTTCCATGAAGTGGCTCCAAAAGGGATCCCTGTGTATAACATAATTCAAAATTGAAACTTCAAATAACAATGCTTCTAAAATCCCTTTCATTCTGGTTCAAAAAACTCATTCAATGCATATATAATGCATCCACAGAGGTATTTATTTCATACAAAATCGAACACACAGTAGGTCGTATCCTTTAGACAATTATTTTGCAATGTTTTCATCACCCCAATATCTCCACAGGACATACTGTATTACCAGACAAATGAGTGGGCTTAACATTCTTTCCATATTTTCACAACAAATAATAACTAAACCCATGACCAAAAGTGAGCACGAACAATGCCTTTATTAAATTTTGGGTTGGCCACCTCCATAATAATTTCCAATACACATGGTTCAATACACAACAGTGAAGAGTAATGTGGTGAGGGGGACGAGCTGACAAAAGTGAGGGTTTATCCAAAAGAAGCATGAGAAGCTTAATACTTCTACAAAACTTCACATTTATATTCACAGAGTTGTTACAAGGACGCGAGCACAATGGGAACGAAAACTCACAAATTAAATGATATGCAGAGTGTCCATATAACCCACAGGTAAGGAGCAGTGATATGCTTAGGGAAGAAACCCAAAATAAGAAACCGGAGGCAAGGCAGACTTGAGAGTTTCCCCAACGGTATTATTTTCCACAAGTAAAGCACAAATACCATATACAGTAAGAGACATCCACACAACTTTTCAATGTGCATGGTTCAAATACAATGCCACAGAGACCAACACTTAACCACTAACCCATACACAGTCAAAATTTCCATATATCATAACTTTGGAAATGCACAAACAACGAGCAAACTCAAGAGCCAACCGTTGAATTAATTAAAGAGCAGAGAGAAATATTCATAGATGGAGCAACAAGAAACCCATACCTGTGTAAAAATTACTAAGGAGAAACAAACAAGCATGTATACCTCTTCCACGGTCGAACAAAACAGAGCAGCAACAACCAACAAGAGAAAATGAAAAATGGATAGGGTGGCAGGATTTAGGAGGGTTAAACCAATGTGCATTTACTTCATGTCGCATATACATTCATCCATAGCTATTATGAGAAAGATAACCATACAACACATCAACCACTAACTCCAAATCAATTTAATGCTAGTAGAATACACCACCATTTCCCTAAGTCTCCAACTTAACAAATGTGCCAACCCTTGTTTAAAACTCCAATGTTACATATATCAAATACTTGCTAGGGATACCATGTTTCAACCTTACTTCCAATTCAAACAATGCACGTAATCTTTGTAGCATGAAATCACCATATCACACATATAACTTAAACATGGAATTTAGGTCCTTCCTCAAACTACATGTAACATAATAATACTTGTGAGCGCTATATAAAAACAACGCCATTCCCTTTTTAATCATATCGCCCATAACATCATTTGATCAATTATTTCGACAGAGAATTTAAACGCAAATAAATTGTAGAGCTCATCTCATTCAACTCATAAGCACATAAAGCATAAGTGTTGTATCTTCGTCATAGCCACACAAGTCACACAAGGGATCCCACCTATTAGTATATTATTAAATATAATTAAATAATAAGGTGTTGCAACCATTTGCAAATAGGTACCCTATGTTGTGTTTTTGGGCGTCAACAATGTGATCACCATAGAGCAAATGAGAACCTCAACATCTCTGGTATGACCTGTGCCTGCTAGATCTCAAAAAAATACATCAGTAATCCTCAGGGTGGTGATATCACCCCTCGCTCATATATGATATAAAAATAAGCATGCATATATATACATAATGAAGGAATACAACATGAAAATGAAACTACAACTATACTAACATGATATGCAGATGGTATATACAATGGATGCAAATTCCTACTTAACTTACCTGTGATTACCTGTGAAGTCAATTTTTTTCCCCATGATGGGGTTTAAGGAGGTGTCCATTAACTGGCAATGGATGTTTTCTTCCTCCCAACATGGACAAATAATAGGCATCATTGACTGACTTCATTATGATTATAAAAGGTCCAAGACAATATTGCACATTCCCTTTAACATTGTTGGGATCTCCTTTCTTTGTATCCTACTCTAAATCCAAATCTCCTTGCTTGTAGTCCTCTCTTTCGGAATCAACTTCCTCTTATATTCCAGTGTATTGTGTTGAGGGAGGGGGGTGGGGTGATGCAGGATCATCGCTCCACCTCAAAAACGCGCAAGCATGTCAGCACATCATCGCGCATTTCAGAGAGGGAGAGGCATTAACCCTCCCATTTTTAAATTCGAAATATGATCCTATACGAGTCCATGTTGTAATCTTGAGTGAAAACCAAGCCATATCTCTGAACATGAAGAAAACAAGGTCACCTTTAATGGCTGACAGGTTGATGGCTCTAGGTTCAATTTAGACTAGATATCCATTTATGAAACTTCAATGTAATAGATGAGGTTAGGTGAAGGAGAGGATAAGATTGTAGATCCCTCTTTTGTAAAATGATAGAGAGAGATCTTAGAAGAGAGGTCTTATAAGAAGAAATCAGGATAGATTTAGAATAGGAGAAAGAACTGGGACTCTGTTGCAGTCCATTTTTTGTAAAAATATTTGTATAGACACACAGAGATAATAGAAAAACAGTTTTTCCTACACATGGTGTGTTTATGTATTTGTGTTCATTGTTATGCTTTTATACATCATTCATGTTTTGAATGTATGAACTGGTGAAGTGTTGTATAAGTTTCAATTATTTCTCGTCTTTGAGTTTCGAGTGCAAGGAGTGCACATTTGTCTCCAAGGAGTGTGTTGACAAAGGTGAGTTAACCTCAGAGAATCTCAAGAGAGATATCGTTGAACCTTCATCAACAGAAGTTCAAAGAGTGCATAAGGAGGACTCTGTGTTGAGTTCAGAGAGGAACCAAGTTACTGAGAATTTTGTAGAGATCTGCCAGGCAAGCATCGAGCGAGTGCAAGTGTGCACAGATCGAACTCTTGTCAAGTTCAAGGAGAAGAGTTTCAGAGGAATATACTCACAGAGTTGTTGAACACCCTATGGAAAAGATCTACAAGGTGTGCATTGAGTGGAAGGCTGCTAGGAGGGCACAAAGTTTTGCTTTGGAAGGAAATAGAAGGGAAGATACCCTTAGGAGACTGAGTATATAGAAAATCTCATAAGAGATAATGCAAGGAGTGCGTGGGAAGCGGACTTATTCTAAGTCCTAAAGCTCAGAAGAGATAATGCGTTCACAAGCGCAAGCTAGACCCAAATAGTCGATTTCGCAACAGAAAGTTCAAAGGTCGAAGCCTTTGAACACTGACAAAATCTTCCAAGGCAGAAGAATTCAAAAGCTAAGGAGGAGGAGCGAGAGAAATTGTCTAATCTATTTTGGAAGGGAGCCCGAACCGTTAGATCTACGTCCAATGAACAAAGGAAGCACATAGGAGAGGAACACACCCAATCCATTAGATATGAGCATAGAGGACCAGCAGCCGTTGGATCCGGAGGTAAGTACACAAGACTTAACTCTTGTGTGTGTGGGAGAGTGGACTTGTCAAAGTCCCAAAGTGAATAGGGAATGTCCATCGTCCGAGGCGACAGGTGGTGAAAGATCTGAGTTTTTGGGTGAAATCACTCTGAGAGGAACGAGTGCGTTGGAGTTGAAACTCCTGAAACCCGAAGACCCGAAGCGGATAGAGGTCGCCAGATCAAGGGGTATACATGCGTCAAGAGATCATGTGTTTCAGGTGAAAGCACTACGAGAGAAACGAGTGCATAGGAGTTTGAAACTCTCGAAGCTTGAATAGTCGAAGCGTCGAAGAGCCGAAGAGAATCTAGATCGTCAAATCCATAAGGGCACGTGGCGAAAGATTGTGAACTCCAGGTGAAAACACTTCGGGAGAACGCGAAGGATGAAAGTTTGAGATCATCGAAGCCTGAATAGACAAAGTAACTGGGATTCATTGATCTGGCTTGGACATGTATCACCAAATCATGAACTTTAAAGGATCGTACACCCAGGTTTATGAGAATTTGTGTTTCAAAATATCTCAAAGCACCAAAGCCCGAAGCATACAGGATCGTAGATCCCAAAGGAAAGGATGTGGATTGTTGATCTATCAGGGGATAAGTAGAGGATGGATATTCACTCCATTTTACATTCGTTGGATCGGGGAGGATAGGTGTCAAAGGATCTGACACTCCAGAAGGATTCACTCCAAAGATTTGTGGTGGTTGAGATTTGAGAATGTTGAAGTTCAAAGTCCCGAGTGGACGACAGTCGTTGATCTGGAAGCAAACGCATGGATATAGAGCTAGAATTCTGGGTACGAAGCACTCCATAGGATAGCATATGGTGAAAGCTTCGAAGTCCTGAAGGAGATCTCGATCGTTTATCGAGGAGGAGGTCGAACAACCGTCGATTTGGTTGAGGAGTCCAAAGTCCCGAAGCGAGAGAATAATCGTCGATTGAAGTGGATGCGTGGAAAACGATCCACCATTTCGGATAAATCTCTCTGGAAGAAACGAGAGTTTGAGAACTAAAACTCTCAAAGGTCAGACTCACGAAGGAGATCCTGACCGTAGATTCAGGGAGATAGGTGTCAGTATATCTTTCACTACAGAAGATAGCTTCTAAGAAGGAAGCAAAGGTTGAGAGTTGAAACTCCCAAAGGGCGGAGAGTCAGAATCAAAAGCAGTCGTTGATTTGAACGGGAGATACGTGTCGACAGATCGTGGAGATCTGGGATTGTGCGTAGAAGGAGGAAACAAGGACGATAAATTGCAACTTTTGATCGTGGATCATCACCGAAAGCAAGAGATCGGAGGACATGAAGGATTGTGGGGCCAGGACATGCGCGGACGTTAAGTCTCCCTAAGTGGGACGCAATTGGAACCACAATTTTAGCAAAGGGATACGTGGCAGATGGAGGTGGATTGCAGGGCAAAAAGCGGGTTGGTCTAAAACCACTCTTGTCCATGCCCACAATTGCATATTTCCACAAGGTCATAGCCTGGGGCCATATGGAGGAAGGGGCTAATGGAAAAAGGGCCAGCGCATGAAACTCAGTGTTTTGAAAGCGCTCAGGGATAGCCTGTGGGTCGGTCAGAACCTACACACAAAAGGAAAGGGGCCTGTGTATAATTGTTTTGGGTTCAATCAGGAGCTTGAAGAGTCAATTTGACTCAGAAGAAAGAAATATCCTAGACCAGGAGGTCGCAGAACCCCAGGAGGGTATGGGGGTTGCATTAGGTGGTATCAGAGCCTAATATTTTGTCTACAGATAGAAGGAAAAGGGAAAGACGATGATAGGAGATACTCTGATACCAGTTGGTATCAGAGCCTAATATTTTGTTTGCAGACAACAGGAAAAGGTCGAGACGGTGACAGGAGATACTTTGATACCAGGTGGTATTTGAGCCATAATTTTTCTTGCAGACAACATGAAAAGGGTGAGACGGTGCCAGGAGATACTCTGATACCATGTGGTATCAGAGATGAATTTTCATCTGTAGATTTCAGGCAAAAGAGGAGGAGAAATACTTTTTTTTTTGCTTGTAGACAACAGGCAAAAGAGGAAAGGAAATGAAGGAGATAATATAACAACATTAGATGATATCAGAGGTTCAAATTTTCCTGTAGACAGTAGGTGAAAAGAAGGCAGAGTATTGATGCTCTGTGAGGAGGTTGTTTCATGTGTGCAACAACAAAATTTAAACAGTCAGGTGAGTTGTCAGAGAAGATGGAGATGCTCTCGGATGTAGAGTGACCCATAGGCTTGCCAGGATGGCAGGTAGAAAGTGAAAATGGCTACTGAAGGCCATGAGCATGGTTGAAGAGAAGACTACAAGTAGAAATGCAATCCAAAGATGGATCTGGAGCTCAATGAGATAAGAGCAAGGATGGAACAACTAGCATTGAGGATGTAGGGAGAGGAAAAGATACACTGGAGGTATGAATGTCCTCTGAACAAGAAGGAAAAATGGCATGTTCAAAATTTGTTGGCCAAAAAGAAGCAACATGAGTTAAGAAGGTGGTTGAGGGAATTAGAAGACCTCAGTGACCGGGAGAAACAATTGCATAGGAGTTTGAAACTCCCGAATCCCGAAGAGCCGAAAAGAAGAAGAGCTGAAGGGTTGAAGATTTGAGAGTCATCGATCTGCAAGGGGACATTTGTCAACAGATCATGATATTTGAGTAAATTGTAGTGAGGTTTTAGTTGAGAACTGAGATTGTCAAAGCATCAAAGAGTCAAAGAGGAATCTTGACCGTCAGATCCAGCAGGGCACGTGGAGATAGATCGTGAACTCCTAGAGAAAACACTTTGGGAGGACGCGAAGGACGAGAATTTGAAAATGTCGAATCCCGAATAGCCGAAGCAGCTGGGAGTCATTGATCTGGGTTGGACAGGTGTCACCCGATTGTGAACTTCGAAGGATCATTCTCTAGGGTTTCGAGGAGTTATGTTTCAGAATATCCCAAAGCACCGAAGCCTGAAATGTCTAAGGGTCATTGATCCGAAAGAAGGAACGTGGATCATTGATCTGTGAGGGGACGCATGGAGGACAAAGATTCACTCTGTTGGATAGTTGTTGGATCATAGAAGGACAGGTGTCAGAGGATCCGACACTCCGAAAGGATTCACTCCGAATGTTTGTATTTTTTGAAGTTTGAGAATCCCGAAGGTCGAAGTTCCGAAAACAACGACAGTCGTCAATGTGAAGGGTGACATGCGGCGCCAGATCTAGAACTCCAAGAGAAAGTAGAGGAGGAAAAGTCCAAAGACCCAGAGGAGATATCGATCGTTGATCGAGGAGGGAGCTGAAGGGTCATTGATCTGATTGAGGAGGCCAAAGTCTCGAAGTGGGAGATGAACTATTGATTGAAGAGGACACGTGGAAGACGATCTACCATTTCAAAGAAATCTCTCCGGAAGAAATAGGAATTTGAGAATTTATATTCCTGAAGGCCAGATTCGCGGAGGAGATCCTGGACACATATTTAAAGGGACAGATGTCGACAGATCTTCCACTTTGGAAGATTTTCATACAAGGAAGAGAAAGGTTTGAGAATTGAAACTTTCGAAGGTTGAAAAGTCGGAATCAGCCGTAGCCATTGATTTAGAAGGGAGCTACGTGTCGATAGATCATGGAGATCTGGGATCGAGCATGGAAGGAGGAAAGAAGACAAGAAAGGCAGGATAAATAGCAGTCGTTGATCATGAATCATCTCCAAGGGATTGGAGATCGATGGATGAGAAGGATTGCAGGGCTAGGACATGCTTGGACGTTAATTTTCCTTGAGCGGGCTGCAATTAGAACCATGGTTTTAACAAAGGGATATGTGGCAGCTGGAGGTGAATTACGGGGAGAAAAGTGGGTTGGTCTAAAACCACTCGTGTCCGCGCTCGCAATCACGTGTTTGCACAAGATCATATCTTAGGGGTGTATGTAGGAAGGGGCTAGTGAAAAGGAGCTAGCGCCTGCAAATTGAAGAGCGCCCAGAGTGCACAGATTCCAGACAGAGGGTACAGGTATCACAGGACCCGCACCTAAAGGAGAAAAAGGGGCCTATGTATAATTGTTTTGGGTTCAAACGAGAGGCCGAAGAGTCGATCTGACTTAGGTGAAAGATCTACTGACACTTGTCTCCCTAAATATATGGTGAAGAGTCGATCCTTCGCGAGTCCATCTTTTGGAAGTTTTTATTTTAGTTCTCAAACTCTCATTTCTTCCAGAGAGATTTCTCCGAAATGGCAGGTCGTCTACCACGCGTCCTCTTCAATCGATGGTTATGCTCCTTCTTTGGGACTTTGGTCTCCTCAACCAAATCAAAGGTCCTTCGACCTCATCCTTGATTAATGATCGAGATCTCCTTTAAGACTTCGATGCTTTCACCCTCTGCTATCCTCTGGAGTGCTCTGTACCCGAAATTCCAGCTCTGGCGCCATGCATATTCTTCCAGATCAACGGTTGTCGTCTGCTCGGGACTTTGTCCTATTGAAATAATGTAACTGCAAAGTGTATTCTAACTATTATTGTTACATTATTCATTAGATCAATCCTCTATTTCATATTGATCATGTCAGCTCTTGTAAAATACCAAATCCCCTTTTGCGGATTGGTCAAAACATAAATGTAAAAGAAAGAATAAGAAGTCGGCACCAGAATATATTAAAGAGGCCCCAGAATATATTAAAGGTGGTTATAACCACCCAGATTGAGAAGTCATCCCTGCCAGTGAAAAGACACCTCCACACGTGCCAGAGTTGTATAAATAAAGAGGTTAGCGCCTCACTTAGACACACACTCACTTGTTCATTTGAGGAGCAAGTTTTAGAGCTGCAGTTGGAGAAGAGAGAGAGAGAGAGGCGCATTCTTGGGAGAGGACTTTATGTATTTGTTTGAGTTATCTCTTGGCATTGTATTGGCTATCTATAATAAGGAAGTTTTGNTGGGTTTTCTCCCCCATGAGGGTTTCCCAAGATAAATGATGTGTCTCTTGTGATTGTGTATTTCTTAGTGATCCTATCTTATGCTATTGTTATCTAGTGAAATGCAAAGAACTCTACTAATATCTTAAACCTTAACATGGTTTCAGAGATAAGATGAAGAGAGTGTCTTTCACAAGAAAAAGTGAAAAATGTCACTATTGTTGTACATGCAAATTAGGGTTTTTTGTTGATGAAGTATTTCAGCCCCAAAACCATCTAGAAAATTGTGCCCTTCCCCAAGGATCACTTTGGCATCCTCAATGAAACTTTTAAGTGGCTAGATCTCCCGGAAAGTGAAACCCTAGTTTCCCAAAGTACCAGAAGTACCAAAAAACCAGAGTAGCAGAAGTACCAGAGGTACCAGAAAACCAGAAGCACCAGTCCAGAAATTCGTTGATCAAGTTTGAAGGGGTAAAAGTTGGATTTTCAGAAATCTGCTTGCACCAACTTACTCGCCTCAGCTCAGCACATCTATCCCCTGGATCAGAATTTCAAAACTCAAAGTTTGAAAAATTAGGGTTTCCTCATAAAACCTTAACTTGTAGTTGCAGTTGCAGTCTTAGAACCAGTTGCAGTATCAATTGCAAATACAGTATCAGTTGCAGTTGCAGTCGTAGTACCAGTTGCAGTCACCCTTGAAGTTCTTAAGAGTTGGTGGTCATTACCGCTGCTACCATATGGTGCCTCTACCTGCAAGTGTCATTAGAGGTATGTACTCACACATGTTTAAACGACTAAGATTTAAAGGGTATTTGCAAGAGAAGGGATCTCTTGCCATAGATCCAGAAGGATCTCAAGATCCAACACATTCAGAGGAATAATACAACCAAGGTGTGATTATTCTTGTTATGACATTATTTTGATCAGTGTTGCATGTTGTAGCTATGACCATCATTCTAACTTTTGATCAAAATCTGAGTCAAGGTATTAGATGGATTAAAAGTTGAGATCATATAGTTTACCCTCTAACCCTACCTTCTGTCAAGATAGCATATTGTCTTAGTACAGAAGACAAGTTGAAGAAATCACTCGTCATCTTGAGTGAAGGAGAATTGGAAGAAAAGCAAGCACACTCATTCTTGAGGACAAGGCTCCAGGTTTGATTAATCAATTTGATAAGATTCAAAGGTACACATGACAAATTGATGACTACCCCTTTACAAGTAACCACTATAGTTGAGATAACAATCTTCTACTTGGTAGCATGTGAGCATATAGAGGTAAATACTTAATGTAATCATTTTCCCGATACAACTAACACCTCCACTAGGAGAAACCTCGTGTGTTAGTTCCAGGTTGCCATGGAGGAATGTTTGATCACAACACTATAAGATTGTTGACCTCATTTCGTAGTGTATCTCTTACTTTTGATCATTTCTTTAGACAAGCCACGAATGATAGCTCTAAAGGAGCTAATGTGATGATTATTCGTGATATTGCTTTATCTATTTTTATCAGAAGGATATTATTCTTTCTTGTTGTATTGTTGAGCTTGTTTCAAGTCACAGGTGATAACCCTGAGAAAGATATAGTGAAGGTTGTAGAAGGAAACATATTATATGAGACATGAAGCAGACTACGTACATGATCATATACACTCATGCACCAAAGAAGATGAAGAAGAAGCTATCTCTTGAGATTCAGAGTATCTCATATGAAGATTGATAGAAAGGAGCAGAAGGCTCCAAAGATGACCAAACATTAGAATGGGAAGCAGACCGCGTTTGAAGCCTAACTCAATCTTTCATATTTAGACTTGGTATGCAACACCAAGTATACCCTGTAAGATTTAATGAAGTCCTGATCTCATAAAGGATCAGAGGAAGAGACAAATTCTAGGACTGGAAGACACATGCTGTGAGAAGACTAGATCGTAACTTCAGAGACTCCTAGGAGATATGAAATCTCCAGGATGATTCACTTGTTTTAGTGAAAAAGAAGGAAGCCAGTCAGAAAGACTAGGATATGGATTCTTCCATGAGAAGAGAAATCGGTATTGACTTCCAATATTGATCTATACAGATCAAACGTGTTGTAGATGTACAAAACCGATTGTCCCATAGTGCACTTGGGTTCAAGACCCCGGAAGAGATGTTCATCGGAAATAGGCCAAAGGTAAGCCCAATATTTATACATATTCCAAAAGAGAAGAGAAACAAGTTGGAACCCTCAAGAAAGAAGGGAATATTTTTGGGATACTGTGAGGTCTCCAAGGCCTTCAGGATTTATATACCAGGTCACCATCACATTGAGATCAATAGGGATGTGACCTTTGATGAAGATGCAGGACTCAAGAAATAGAGAAGATGTCAGCTTGAAGAAGTATATGAAGAGGAACCTGTAGCTCCCAGAGTTGCAGAATCAGTGAGGGAGGTTCCTAGAGCTACAGAACCAGTGAGGGAAGCCGTAACTTCCCCTGATGAGGAAATTCTAGAAGATCACAACATAGTATAATTTCAAGAACCTCCTCAGATGACGATCTCCCATACGAGAAAGCCAACTTGGCAAGGGAGATTATTCAATATGGAGAGAAGTATGGTGTTCCCGAAGGAACCACGAGACAGGTGAAGATACCTACGCCATTCTCCAGTTATATGGATTTGATGTGTGATTTGCTAGAGAAGGAGCCTACCTGCTTTGAAGAAGCCATTCAGAAGAAAGAATGGGTAAATGACATGATAGAAGAATACTAATCCATAATAAAGAATGATGTATGGAAAATAGTTCCTAGACCGAAGAGCAAGGATGTGGTATCTTCCAAATGGCTCTTTAAAATAAAACATGATGTTGATGGAAATATTGAGAAGTATAAAGCAATATTTGTTTCTCATGGCTTTTCTCAAAAGGAAGGCATTGACTATGAAGAGACATTCGCTAATGTAGCCAGATACACTTTGATCAGAACCATCATAGCCCTTGCAGCTAAGATGGAGTGGAAATTACACTAGATGGACGTAAAGACAACTTTCCTAAATGGTGTCATCGAAGAAGAAGTGTATATAGAGCAACCTTAAGGATTTGAAGTTGAAGACAGGAAGTCTCATGTCTGCAAGTTGAAGAAGTCTCTGTACGGATTGAAGCAAGCTCCTAGAGCTTGGTATGGTAGGATAGACAACTTTCTAACGAGCTTGGGCTTTACCAAGAGTAAAGCAGATTCTAACCTCTACTTCAAGGTTATGAATGATGAGCCAGTAATATTGTTGTTGTATGTGGATGAGTTATTCTTAACTGGAGAAGAAAATCTCATCACCGAATGTAAGAAGAAGCTCGCTTCATAATTTGAGATGAAAGACCTTGGTCTAATGCATTATTTCTTAGGTCTTGAGGTATGGCAGAGTCCAGAGAGGATCTTCCTTAACCAAGGGAAGTATGCAGTCGAAATTCTGAAGAGATTTGACATGTTGGAGTGAAAGTCCATGAATACACCCATGGAAACAAAGCTGAAGCTATTGGTCAACACTTCATCAGAAATGATTGATGCCACGTTATATAGATAGATCATTGGATCGTTGATGTACTTGATGAACACCAGACCAGATATATGTTTTGACGTGAACACCTTGAGTCAATTTCTAGTAGAACCCAGACATGTTCACCTAGTTTTTGCAAAACATGTGATGAGGTACCTTAAGGGTACATTAGATTGTGGTCTCAGCTATGATGGAGATCATGATTTCACACTGAGTGGGTACAATGATTCAGATTGGGTTGGAAGTGTCTCTAATAGGAAGAGCACTTCAGGATGTTATTTCAGTTTGGGATCATCCATGATCTCATGGAAGAGTAGGAAGAAATCCATCATTTCTCTCAGTACAGCGGAAGCAGAATACATTGTTGTGTGTTTTTCCAGCTGCGAAGCTATATGGCTTCGTAAGTTATTGACTGGTCTATTCAACCTAGAGATGGAAGAAACCATGATCCTATGTGACAACCAGAGCTGCATAAAGATGATAGAGAATCTTGTATTTCATGACAAGTCAAAGCACATAGATATCTGATATCATTACATCCATGACATGGTGCAGAGAGGATCCATAAAGCTCCAATATGTTAGCATGGATGAACAGGTTGCCGATGTGTTGACCAAGCCTCTATCTCGTGTAAAGTTTGAGCACTTTCGAGATAATCTTGGTATAGTCCGAAAGGACCTCCCTCGAAAGGGGGAGTAGTGTTGTGTTTAGATATGCCAGTCTAGCACTGTGCTTCGAGCTTAATTGTTGTGACGTAAAGTCAGTCTAGTACTATGATTCTAGATTAATAGTTGTGGTGAGATATGACAGCCTAGTATTGTGCTTCCAACTTAATTGTTGTGACATAAAGCCAGTCTATATTGTTGTGTTGAGATATTCCTAGTATTGTGCTTCCAACTTAATTGTTGTGACATAAATCCAGTCTAGATTGTCGTGTTGAGATATGCCTAGCACTGTGCTTCCAACTTAATTGTTGTAACGTAAAGCCAGTCTAGATTGATGTGTTGAGACATGCCTAGTACTATTCTTCCAACTTAATTGTTATGATGTAAAGCTAGTCTAGATTGTTGTGTTGAGATATGCCTAGTACTGTGCTTCCAGCTTAATTGGTGTGACATAAAGCCAGTCTGGTACCATGCTTCCAACTTAATTGTTGTGACGTAAAGCCAACCTAGTATTGTGCTTCCAACTTAATTGTTGTGACATAAATCCAGTCTAGTATTGTGATTCCAGCTTAATTGTTTTGTAGTGTGCCAGCCTCGTGTTGTGATGATGAGCCAGCCTCGTGCTGTGATGATGAGACCGGCCTCATGATGTGATGATGATGTATTAGTTTTATACTAATCCATATTGATACAGATGATGATTTCATTCCACTGAGAATGACGATGATGCTGATGAGAAAAACTTCTGATGATTTATAGATACGTCAGTCATTGTTCCAAGATGATATTGATGATGTTGTCCTCTCACCCACCTTATCTTGTTGATGATGTTGTCCTCTCTCTCACTTGATGTTGTTGTAGAATACCCTTATTTATAAGGGGGGGTGTTAAAATAATGTAACTGCAAAGTGTATTCTAATTATTATTGTTGCATTATTCATTAGATCAATCCCCTATTGTAGATTGATCATGTCGACTATTGTAAAAGACCAAATCCCCTTTTGTGGATTGGTCAAAACATAATTGTAAAAGGAAGAATAAGAAGTTGGCACCAGAATATATTAAAGAGGCCCCAAAATATATTAAAGGTGGTTATAACCACCCAGATTGAGAAGTCGGCCCTGCCAGTGAAACGACACCTCCACACGTGCCAGAGTTGTATAAATAAGGAGGCTAGTTCACTTAGACACACACTCACTTGTTCATTTGAGGAGCAAGTTTTGGAGCTATAGTTGGAGAAGAGAGAGAGAGGGAGGCGCATTCTTGGGAGAGGACTTTCTATATTTGTTTGAGTTGTCTCTTGGCATTGTATTGGCTATCTATAATAAGGAATTTTTGTTGGGTTTTCTCCCCTATGAGGGTTTCCCAGGATAAATGATGTGTCTCTTGTGATTGTGTATTTATCAGTGATCCTATCTTATGATATTGTTATATAGTGAAATGCAAAGAAATCTAATAATAGCTTAAACCTTAACATGTCCTTCGACGATCTTTGGGATATACGGCCCTGAATGCTTTAGGCTTCGGCGCTTCGGGATATTCCTAAACACAACTTCTCGAAAACCCCGGAGTATGATCCTATGAAGTTCACGATATGGTGACACATGTCCAACCCAAATCAACGTCTCTTAGCTACTTCGTATGTTCGGGCTTCAACGATCTCAAAATTTCATCCTTCGCGTTCTCTTGGAGTTTTTTCACCCAGAGTTCATGATCTTTCACCATGTGCCCTTCTAGATATGATGTTCCAGATTCTCTTCGGCTCTTAGGCACTTCGGCTATTCAGGATTCGGGAGTTTCAAACTCCTATGCACTCATTTCTCTCATAGTGATTTCAACCAAAACACACAATCTCTTGACATGTGTCTCCCCCTTGATCTGACGACCTCTATCCGCTTCAGGTCTTCGGGTTTCGGGAGTTTCAACTCCTGTGCACTCATTCCTCCCATAGTGATTTTACCCCAAAACTTAGAGCTTTCGCCACCTGTCACCCCGGACGATGGACGGTCCCTGTTCACTTCGAGAATTTGACGAGTCCACTCTCCTACACACACAAGAGTTAAGTCTTATGCACTTACCTCCAGATCCAACGGTTGTTGGTCCTCTGCAGTCAGATCCAACAGATTGGGTCTATTTTTCTACTCTGTGATTCCTCCGTTCACTGAACGTAGTTCTAACAGTCCAAGCTCCCTTCCACAAACGATCAGATGGTTTATGTCGCTCCTCCTTCTGAGATTTTGAATTCTTCTGCATTGGAATATTTTTTCAGTGTTCAAAGGCTTCAACCTTTGAACTTTTTGTTGCAAACCTAACTATTTGGGTCTCTCTTGCGCTCGTGAACGCGTTGTCTCTTCTAAGATTTAGGACTTAGAATAAGTCTGCTTCCCATGCACTCCTTGGGTTATCACTTCTAAGATTTTCTATATACTCAGCCTCCTAAGGGTCTCTTCCCTTTTGTTTCCTTCCAAAGGAAAACTTTGTGCCCTTCGGGCAACCTTCCGTTGAATGCACACCTTGCAGAGCTTTTCCACAAGGTGTTCAACAACTCTATGAGTATATTCCTCTGATACTCTTCTCCTTGAACTTTACAAGAGTTCCCTTTGTGCACACTTTCACTCGCTCGATGCCCGCCTAGCAGAGCTCTATAGAATTCTCAATAACTCGATTCCTCTCTGAACTCAAAATAGAGTTCTCCATGTGCACTTCTACTGATGAAGGTTCAACGGTATCTCTCTTGAGCTTCTCTAATGTTTACTCACCTCTCTCAATGCACTCCTTGCAGACAAATGTGCAATCCTTGCACTCGAAACTCAAAGACGAGAAACAATTGAAACTTATACAACACTTCACCAGTTCATACATTCAAAACATGAATGACATATAAAAGAATAACAATGAACACAAATACATAAACACACCGTGTGCAAGAAAAACTACTTTTCTATTATCTATGTGTGTCTATATAGATGTTTTTACAAAAACTGGACTGCAACGGAGTCCCGGTTCTTTCTTCTATTCTATCTCTATCTTGATTTCTTCTTCTAATACCTCTCTTCTAAGATCTCTCTCTCTCTCATTTTACAAAAGAGGGCTCTACAAGATTATCCTCTCCTTCACCTAACCTCATCTATTACATTGAAGTTTCACAAATGGACATCTAGTCTGAATTGAACCTAGAGCCATCAACCTGTTATCCATTAAAGGTGGCCTTATCTTCTTCTTGTTCAGAGATATGGCTTGGTTTTCACTCAATCTTACAACATGGACCTGTATAGGATCATATTTTGAATTTAAAAATGGGAGGGTTAATGCCTCTCCCTCTCTGAAATGCGCATTGATGTGATGGAATGATGGCGCGTTGCTAAGGTGGAGCAATGCTCCTGCATCATGGGGTTCGGTAATCAATACATATTCTTGGTTTGGCTCAGTCAAGAAATGTTTATCATCCCCTTTCCATTTGACAAAGCTAAATCCTTTCCCTCTAAACCTTATCAAATCATCAATTTCATCTTCTTGTGTAGAAGAATAGTAATCCCAGTCTTTAGAGGGGTTAGAGGCATCATCAATATAATCACCCCAATTTGTATCTCTCTCCTGCTCCAGAATGATGGGGTGGGATTCTACCAAAGCACTATTCCTTATGTATGTTTCATGCAAATGTAACGTCTCATCATTACCTTTTGTAATGCAGTCCTTCTGATTGCTAGGAAGATTTTGGTCACCCTTTCCTTTGGTCCATGTTATCTCATTAATATTGTCTTCTTCTACCAAGGGAAGAGCGGTCCAGCCTTGAAATAAGTAGGGATCTATGGAGTTGTAGTTACTATATCCATGATTATACCTTTCGATGTGTTCCATCATCTTTGGCTTGTTATGTAAAGTGATTCAACCTTGGTCCCCGACAGGGATAGTTGCGTAGGACAAGTCTATCTGTAGACTCCCGCTTAAAGTAGCAACCCATTCCCTAGATAATATCATTCCCCAAGTGTCAAGTATATCGACAAAAACGACGTCCATTATGATGGGAAAATCAGGGTAGTCGGTAAGGTGGAATTCAATACCTTCCATCAAGTCATAGACCTTGATCCCCTTTGAATCAAATCTACAAATGTTGGGACAAGGCCCTGTAAATTCCAGGCCCAATTGGTTCATAACCTTCAAACTCATCATATTGAAAGATGACTTGGAGTCAAACATGCAGTTGTGAAGACATAGGTCATCTATTAGCAGGGAAGTGAGAAAGGGTGGTTGTTCATTTTTCTCAAAATGACCGATTTGTAATAGTGTGGAAGTTCTTTGAACAATTGTTGGTCATATGGGGTTCGTTTTGTCAAAGAAGGGATTTCCAACATTCCATGAATCCTTTTGACCTTTTGTAAGATATAGGCCATACTAGTTCTTAGGTTTGTCCCATCATTGCTAGGTTTTGGGAAAGGTTGGGGTAGATCCCTAGCATACACCTGGGACTCTTCAAGCTTCACCCTCGAGTCCTCACTTATTTGGCTCAAGCACTCAATCCTAGGATTCATCATGTCTTAATTTTCTTGGATTTGATTTGGCGTAAATAAGATAAATATGGAATCTTCATAATTAGATTTCTCATGAGTAGCCTTTAGGTGATAACGTTCAAAATGGGATTATTTACATGATAAGGACCTAGGATCATATTCTTTCCTCGCAACATTTTGTAGATTCAAATTTTTCGGAAAAAAAAATGTTCTTTTGGAGCATGATGTTTTACTGTTTGACTAGTATTTTGAGGAAGTCTCATAGAAGGAGAATTTTGGGCTTGTGATAGTGCTCTTTCCAAGTTAGTGATTTCTTCATAGGTACCTATATTCTTAGAGGGTTAAAAAAAAATCAAGGCATCTTTCATAGTTTATAACCCATTCTTCCAAGTATCAATCCCTTTAGGGGGAATGGCTAACTTAATTTCACCGTTTACCTCTAGTATTTCTGGAAAATCATGTTCTTCTTCCTCAACATCTTCCTCCTTGGACAATAGGACATCATCTTGGTCCTGGGGAATGGGAACACACCATCTGATATTTTCTTCAATTAGGCAAGCACCATCTTGTGCTTCCTTGAGGTTGGTAGGGAATCAATTCATGAGGATGGATTGGAAGTTTCCTTCGAAATAATTTAAATATTGTCTGAGAATAGAACTCTTTGGTAGAAAGTCGGAATCAACTCGACCAAGTAAGGTATTAAACATGTCATTAAATTGCCTAACAGCTTCATCATTTTGTTTGCAAATGTTGAGATATTGGGAATAAAGGGATGCCATATCTTCCATCACACCCCATCTTTGCAGGAATGTTTTTTCTAAATCTTCACAGGTTATGAGGCTTTTTATTGGGAGGTTAGTGCTCCATTTTATATCATCTCCAGCAAGTGAGGCAAAGAAAATTCTCATGAATGTGTCAGGATTTTCTTTCCTGGGCTGATGGAAGTCATAACCCTCACAAAATTTAGTCCAATGTGTGTTACCAGAAGCCCCGACCACTCCAGAAAACTTGGGTATCCATGAATCAACATCTTTAGGGAGATCATGTAATCCTCCTTGGATATTTACCAAGTCCAAAGGGATGAATATTTCTTTGGGAGCCCATTTAGGAGGGGTCATGGGGATAATAGGGAATACAGGACAAGAAAGTGCCTACTGACGTCCACTATGGGTCATCATCAGTGGAGTCGCCAGAAAATATCCTTGAGATTATCAAAGGGATGAGGGGATCACCCTCAGTGGAGTCGCTAGGTAAGCTTTGTGAAATGAAGGCTTTGGATAAAGGTTTACCAAAAAGTGTCGTTCGAGGAAAATTGACTCAATGTTCCCCGACAATGGTGCCAAAATGTTATCGCACAATCTGTACTTTCCCAAATCCCAAGGAAAGTGGATGCAATATTGGCATAACAGGGGGTGACCTATCATTGTCACATTAAGAGGAAACCCCTTTCTATTTAGGGATATATCAAGATTACCCCAGGTGAGACTTTCCCAGTGACCTAAAAGGTTGATAACTAAGGCAATGATGCAAAACAATCCCCCTCTCACTGGTCACTCAACTCAGAAGGTTCTTATGGCCTTTAAGGGATGAAGCAAATGGTAAAATGATGTGTACCTACCCAGAACAAGAGAACAAGAAAATATAGCAACTTGCAAGTACATAGATATGATGTTAGTGCTTCTTAAGACCATAAACCTTCAAAAAGTAAGCTAGCTGATATGAATTTGCAGCAATGCAACAGTTTATAACAACAATTAATAGTTTATAACAACCACAAGAATTATGCCTTGAAATTGCTTGAAGAAGACAAGAAATAATAGCTCTGACCTAGAATAATGATAATAAGTTTCCACAAGCAAATTTGGCAATGTCTAGCTAGCATAATATGTCACTTTTGCAGTTAGATGGCTGTAGCAATCTTTTGCAACAACAACAAATTCTAGTGGTCAAAAGTGCAAGAAAATACCATGCAAACTCAACACTTACCTAGCAGATTGACTAGCAATTATCACAATTAAATTTCAGATGGGCTAAGTGTAGGTTATGTAGGTGGATGCGGAAATTTAGTATGAATTAGTATGACTGTAGCAATGTTTTGCAACAACAGCAAGTTATCTAAGGAGTTAGTCTAGTTTGAGGTTAGAAAATGTTAGTAAAATCTTCAAGGATAAAGGTTTGAGTGTTTGTTTGAACAATCATCCACTATAACGAGTAGACTAGTGTCTTTTAGGGTTTATGGAATCACAATAGCAACGGAAAAACTTGGAGCAAAATATTAATGATAATAATTTGTCAAAGGAGAAGGGATGAATGGATGAGGTGTTGGCTACCCAAGGCCTCAAATATCCAAGAACTAGGGAGAAATTTTCTAGAAAATAAGGGATCTTAGGCCCTAGCGGATTTTTCCTTCCTTAGACTATTGAAAGAAAATAATGTAATAGGAAAGTAGAGTAACACTACTAGAGAGCTAGAACTTTAGGGCTCTAGTACTTACTTCTTAAGCAAGGTGCACTTCAGAAATTTAAACAAGTGGAAAACTATAGAGAGAAAGAAGTAACTTGTGTTTCTCTCCTAGGGTTTAAGCAAGAAATTTCATAATCTTTAACATGAACCAAGTAAAATTTACCACTAACATTCATTACATTAACAAATTACAGATTTTCTACTTACTTCACCAAGAATAATCAAGCCAAAGCCTAGTTGAAGATATTCCATAATGAGAAATAGCCAAAATACACCAAAAATTGCCTCTCCAAGAAGTTGTTCACTAGTTAGTTCAGCCAATAACCCTTAAAGAGGGTCGAATTTTAGACCACACCACTTTTGTGATGAGAAATGATAAAAAAATGAGAGTATTTTTTCTCTATTTATACAGTATCAATGACCTTTAATTAAAATTAGGTCATAAAAAGGCCGACCTGGTGAAATTACATCAAAAATCCAATTTTTACATAAATGAAAGTAATTAACCCCTGAAATCATTTCCAAGTGTGACTTCATTCCCTTCTAGGGTGACATTGGTCTCCCAGGGTGGAACGTTGGGCCTCATGTGTAGAAAATTTTGCCTCAAAAGGCCCTATATGATGCCACATGTGCCAACAAGCACATGACTTCCCTCATAAATGAAAACCCTATCTCTGGATGACGTCAGGGTCATAATGATGATGTCATGGGATCTCAAGGGTCAACGTCCAGATGGAAGAGCAAGATCCACCTAGGTCTAGGTCTACCAAAATGTCTCTTAGGACAACATCCTTCTTTCTTCTTGGTGCAGGTCTCTGATGTCTCTTCACCCCTGGTTGAGATCACAACATCCATCTGTGGGCTTTTAGCCCCATGGAGGTCCGAGCTAATCCTTTTCCCATATGTACCTATCCACCGGGAAAAGTCCCGTAGAAACAACAAGTATGCCCTCTACGGGTTCATAAGTCACAGGGATCATAGCAATGCCAATCACATATAATAATCAAATTACCCAAACATGTGCATCAAACCCCCTTTTACCCAGACAAATGCTCAAAGGCGTTATGCATTTTAACAAGTCAGTTTTGGAGAAGGCCTCAGGGTGTCCTATTGGGCTAATCCTTCTTAAGTTTGGGGTGTTTCCCGGGTGAGAACCAATCTAGGTCATGTAAGTATGTGTGAGGTGGTGTGGTGGGGAGTGTTTGGGCATGGGGTGCAGTGATAACAAGGAAATGTAGATCTTACCTATGGGTTCCTTTGTAGAAGGCGAGTTGCACCTTGTCATAGATGTCATTCTTTCCTATCCCATTCAATTCCTTTTATTCTTGGTTTTATTTCTCTTTATATTTTTCTTTTATGCTTCAAGGGAAGTGCCGAGGGACATTGTCCTGGCTTGGTGACCAGAGGTGAAAGTGTTACCCACAAGCATTTCATGGAGATGAGAAGGATGGCTCATGATGAGACCCCCTTCCTCTTGGTTATGCCACCAAGGGCCACTGCTCTAGTTTGGTGACCAGATAGATGGTAGTGTCATATCGCTACATGCCCATGGTCATAATAGGTCAGCTCATGATGAGACCTCCCATCCACCAAATAATGCATTGAGTATTTATTTATCTTACGGGTTCCATTTTCTTACTGATAATTTTTTTATTTCTTTCTCGAGAATCCCTCGGTGAAGCATCTCAAAGGTTTCATTTTGTCTTTTAACTTTTGCCAGCTATTTTTACCCTCTAGGCCTTTAGCCCCTTCTTCCCGCAAGGCAAGGTACAACCCTTCCTAGTGTGGCAAACCCAATGCCTGAACAAAGGTAGGGGAAAATGAGAGGAGTAAGGATGGAAATTGGTAAGTATGGATGGAATGGATGATGACCTTTCATATACCCACCCAGTGGTAACCCATCCTAAAGGGAGATCCACTTTCTAGGGCATCATGTCACCCTTTTAGGTATGAACAAGCTAAATAGCATAATTTCCAAGCAAACATTATGAAATGAAGGAGAAATCAATGCAACATATTCAACTGCTTCAATAATCATAGTAACACATACCATGATATCCAAACTTGTTACCTCATGGAGCAAGACTTACTGCTACTTCAGGACCATGTTGGTGGGATGGATATTGTTAATGTTGATAGATGGGTTGCACTGAAGAAAAGAAGGTCCCTCTATGGCCATGCTCAATTCATCTGACTCTTGGCACTCCATGTCTAGGACCTGTGGGCCTTGAGACATGATCTCCTTAGTTATCCCTAGGATAGGGGATAACAATCTACTTGACCCAAAATCACACAGGCATTCCATCCTAAACAAAATTACATAGGCACACTGACCCAAAAAATATACATACATAGGCACCTCGGCCCAAAAACCATATATACTTAGGCTCCTTGGCCACCAAACCGCATAAGATAATTTCCTAGTTCATCATTTTGGCAACAATTCCAACCAACAATCTTTCATTTTTTTCACAGTATGTTCTACCTTTCTCTGGCTCTAGCTGCAATATTCTTCATGCTTTTTCGGTTCCCACAAGAATTCCAACCAATAAACTCGTGTTCCCCTCAACCTTCACAACCCAAGGAAGTGTACCCCTCCTATGCACTACAGTCCTTCATGCTATACCACTTCCATTCCAGTGTTCTAGTACAAGGTTGGATAGGAAGTCTCTGATTCGTGGCTCCAGGAACTCCAACCGCAATATCTTTTATACTTCATTGATTCCCACAACAATTACAACCAAAAAAATCACATTCCCCTCAACTTGCACAACCCAAGGAAGTCTACCAGGTCAAACAAGAAGTCTCTAAGTTGTGGCTCCAAGAATTCCAACTGTGATAATGTAATCTTCTAAATAGTTTCAATTGTGCCTCCTGCATAACATCTTACACAACTATGGTGGAAAAAAATACAGAATCGTGACATACAACCTCATACACTTCCCATAACAATTAAAACATAATACAATCAACTTAAACATACACAACAATGAAGAAGTAAACACACAAAATCATTCAGTCACATAAAACATAGATGCAGAGACGTCATTTGGGAACAACAATCAATCAGTAAATAAGTAACACTTAAAATGCATTGAAAAACAATTAACCCATCTTTTAGCATAATTAACACAGTGAGTACAATCACTTATTCATATGGTTGTGGCTTTATTTGAGAGCATCCATGGAAAGAATTTAGCTCACTATTCCTTTCTGACACGCCCTCATGATTTTGGCCACCATGTCATAAGAATTATTGATTTCCCTCCCCCTTTCCATCCTCACCCTCTAGGCTCAAGCATCCCCTTCACTGCTACATAGTCCCTTGGGTGATCCATCATTTTCCAAGGTGTTCTTGTGCAAGGGAAGTGCCAACTCTCTACCATATTTTCACTAGAATTTGTAACTTGTGGAAATTATAGGGTTCCGGTGTCGTAACCATAGCCTCCTTTCCAAGATTTCCCCACTTTCATATCCAATATATCATATGTATCACACACATACAATCATCATGAGATGTCATCATAGTAATTTTACATATCAATTACCAAATCTGTTTTACATATAGGAAACTAAGTTTCCCAAGCACAAGATTTCTTCTCAATATGTTTGGCTCTTTCAATAGTAGGCATATGTCTTCCTTATGGGCTTACACCATTTCCATATCCAATACCATTTTTCCTGCATTTTGTTTCTCATTCTATTTCAGCCAACCAAATTGTTAGCATATCATAACAATTTTCAATTATTAATTTTCTCAAATGGTTTTATTCATGAAAATAAAATTTTCCAGGCATGAGATTTTTTCTCATTATGTTTGACTCTTGTAGTTGTAGATGTCAGTATTCTTTATGGGCTTACATCCCTGCCAAATCCAAGACCAATCTTCCCGCAATCGTTCTCAACTTTCTTGCAGCCAAACAAGATTATTAGCACTCATGCACACTTTCAACAGTTCATGAAATGATCTTAGAATTTTAATTTACATGCAATTCAATCATTTCCAATCAGTATTCATATTAAAAATGGAATTCAACCACTAATCATACTATCTAGAATGAAACCATCATTCATTGCAACATATGCATTTAGCCCATGAAGTGATTCTCAGAATTATAGTAATCTAAAAATTCCATCACTTCCATCTATTATTCATATTAAATAGAATGAAACCATCATTCCCTACATATGCATTCCAACACCAAAGATTTTCATAATGTATTCAAACATTACCAATGTGCCAATGTCGAGGGTCACATTTACCCAATGCATCCTTGCATTGAATTCGAAATACCATATACCCATGACATTCATTTCTACCATAGGAGTATGTCTCATGTCTTGTCTTGGTTATGATCTCATAACCAACATAACACAATATGCAATTAATTTCTCATAAATGCATTCAAGCAAAGAATAGTGTTCACATATTCAAGGCCTCCTACATTTTCATCAATTCAAATATTAAGAACTTAACTGAGGGAATTCCTACCTCAATTCATTTTATCATTTGATGCAATACAAGAAATCCAAATTGCATACCTGGATGGTTGTTATCAATTTACTTGATGCTACCTAATCAACTAGTACCTGGTAGAAGCTCACGAGATCCCCTCACCAACCTCTTGATCGACGTTCCCACCATCCTCATTTGTCTTCATATTGATGGATACCATAAGTAACAATATCATCATGCTATAATCATTTTTTTTCTTGGATACACAATCCATCATTAGTTTTATTCAATATTGTAGCACCATCATTTCATACATATATCAACAAACTACTCTTAGTCTACACTCATGCTATACACATGTTCAAGAATGCCCACATGCTCTAATTCACATCAACTATGCATTAAGAATTAATCTTATCATGTCTATTTCATGTACACACATTATATCTTTATTATATGCATCATGCATCAATTCTATAATGCACTCCAATGCACAACTATTTCAAATTTAGTTAATTATTCATTTTTGTTGTTACAGATGGTTGTCCCTGAACTCCTATAGAACATTGTTTCTTTGTGCACTACCATTCTGTTCAACTATGCACCACTGGATTTTATTCTAAAACTTCCATCCAAGCCCCACTTGGTCATACTGCATTTTTAACCACTAGATCCACTAGTACTACCATCCCACATCTGCTTTCTTCATGCAAATAATCATGTTCCAACATATTTTGGTTATAATTATCAATATTCATAGTGTTGTAACATGCACTACTCTAGATGAATATTTACATTCCTTATTTCCTTGACCAAACCAGTCTTGAAATACCATTATCATTGATTGACATTTCAATATTTTGAAATGTTCTTTAATGACATTTTCCTAATACTCTTTATCATTCATGCATTTGCTCAATTTTAAATATCTTTCTTCACTTCATTAAGTGATTCATTGTGAAGCATTGCTTGGCCACTCAAGACCAATATGCTCCAAATGGAATGCTACACTCCTCCATTTGCACATGTACCCTGATTTTTTTGTGCACTCCGATAATAAAGACAACTTTCTTTCTTTGGATACTTTTAGACAAAAATTGCTAAATCATATCTAACAATCCCTTCTTCTTGCATTATTTTTCTTGCCTATAGATATGCCTCATCCACCCATGAGTCACACCTCGTCTCGTGATGTCCTTTTTCCTTCTCTTACAACAATCTTTGTAGCCTTTGTTATATTTCTACATTTCAAGGCTATGGAGTCCTCCTTACTCCTTGTGTGTGCAATGACATTCTTCACTTATTGGGTTCATACCTTATTGAAAATATCTATTGAATTTCCTTTGCAAGCCATTTAGACTCTATAGCAACTAAATACTAATATTCATCTTCTCTTATTTATACCTTAATCAACCTTGCATCACATGTCCTGCACTTTCCTTTGCAGTTATTCAATGCTTTAGCCAATTGCACAAGCTTGACCTCCTTCCCTATCCAATGGACCCTGGGATTAATCTAGAACAGACTCACATAGTACTCATTCTGGAATTTTAATCCTTGCTAGAAATACTTTCACACAACACTCTCTGCTAGAGTGCTCCTATGCCTCTTAACAATACCTTGTTAATAATCTCAACCCCTTTTTACTTTTCCAATCCCATGTACTTCAAATATGACTCTATTCTTATGAGTTGGGTATGTTTTATATTATTTGCACAACTAGAACTAGTTTCTATGTTGCGTCGGGAACGCAAGGGGGGTAAGAGGGGGGAAAAGCCCCCTTCCACATGTGTTTAGGGGAAGTGCCCCTGAAATTGTTTTTTACCGATTTTCGTGTCCATTTTTTGGCAGTTTTTCAGCACATGGTTTTTCGCCGATGGTTTTTGTATTTCCGATTAAGGAATTGGGGTTGTTGACTAATCTAGGTCATTGGATTAGGGATTTGGATGTCTCTGGCTCCTATATGTATATTGTATTGTAAAAAATGTATGAAGTGAATGAATATAGAATATGCTAGTTTTCTCGGTTTGGGTTTTCAGGGGAAAATCTCTGTGTAATGTGTGTATTTTCCATTGTATCTTTTTTGTTCTTTTATTGAAAATATGTTTGCAGTAAATTATTGTACAAGTTTAAAATATACATTTGGTATCATAGAAATTATTGGCTTCAGGGGGATGCCTTTGTGGTCAGGGGTTTGGCTCAGGACTATGATAATCCTTGTTACAGTGGGAGATTTGTGATATTGATTTTTCAAGTGAAAAGAAATGAAGAGAAGTTCGAAAATAGAGATTGAGAAATTTAATGGGAAATTTTTAAGTCATGGAAGCTCAAGATGCAAGATCGTTTAGTAGACAGAGATCAATGGATGCAAGTACTGCACCTACAAGAACATCAATAGATCATTGGAAAAAGTTGGATTGAAAGGCAAAGAGCACAATCCAATTGTGTCTCTCAGATTAAGTATCACTGAATGTGTGAGGGGAATCTATAGCCAAGGAGTTATGGAATAAGTCAGGGAACTTGTATCAGTCTAAGTCCCTGGTAAATAAATTGTTCTTGCGGAAGAAGTTTTATAAGATGAGGATGAGAGATGAAGACTCAGTAACAGAGCATCTGAATGCATTCAATATTGTGGTAAGTCAATTGTTATCTGTTAAAATTAAAATTTCATATGAAGATAAGTGTATCGGTTTACTATGCTCTTTACCAAACTCGTGGGATAGTCTGGTTGTGGCCATAGGTAGAAATACAACTACCTTGAGCTTCGATGATGTGGTCTCATCCTTGTTGTTAGAGGAGATGAAACAGAAGAACGTGGAAGGACAGAGCAAAGATGCATTATTTGCAAGAGGATGCTCCCAGGAAAGAAATAGATCTAAGTCCTCAAGTGGGAGATCTAAGTCTAATGGTAGATATAAATCTCCCAGAAATTTTGTAAAGGTATGTTGGAGATGTGGAAAAGAAGGGCACTTCAAGAAGCAATGTAAATCCAAAAGCATTGAGAAAGTGAAGGGATATTAAGGTGCTCCCTCTAAAAAATAAAATACCTTTAAGGAAGAAGGAGGAGATGTGTACTTGGCTTCTTCAAGCACACATGTAGATCATGAGGCATGGTTGATTAACTCTGGTGCATCCTTTCATATGACTCCCCACAGGGAGTGGTTTTGTGAATATGAAAGGTATAATGGAGGTAATGTTTTCCTAGGTGATGACTCGAAAACAAGAATCATAGGATGAGGAAAATTCAAGTTGAGGCTCATAGATAGAAGGATTAGAACACTTCCTGGTGTTCTGCACATACTAGGATTGGCTAGAAATTTGATTTCTATAAGAAAAATGGACGATGCAAGGGTAAAATAAGTATTTGAAAAAGAAACCTGCAGGATGGTTTGAGGAGAAATGGTGTTGTTGAAGGGAGTTTGGATTGTAACCCTATATAAGCTGCAAGGAAGCACTATTAGTAATGGGTGTAATAGTTCCATTCTTCTTGATATTGGAGCAGAAGAAGAAAAAAATACTACATTCTCTAGAGAAAAGGTTATGTTGTGGCATCAAATACTAGGGCATATCAGAGAGAAGGGTCTTCGACTACTACATGGTAAAGGTATGGTTGAAGGTATGTCTAACTGCTTTTTGGATTTTATTTTTGTGAACATTGTCTATATGGGAAGCAGAATCAGGTAAGATTCCCCTTTGGTGCAACGAGGGCAGAAGGAATTTGACAGCTAATGCACAGTGATTTGTTTGGACGTGTGACGGTTCTGTCATTGAGAAAATATGTGTACTATGTCTCATTTATAGATGACTTATTGAGGAATACTTTGATATATCTCCTTAGGAACAAATCTGAAGTCTTTGACATGTTTAAAGAGTTTAAGGATCTTGTTGAAAATCAAACAGAGAAAAGAATTAAGGTGTTAAGGATGGATAATGGTGGAGAGTTTCCCGAGAATGAATTTTAAGAATTTTGTAAGAAGTGTGGTATAGAAAGGCAGAAGACTAATCCATATACACCTTAGTAGAATGGAGTTGCAGAAATGATGAATAAGATGTTGATGTAAAAATCAAGGTGCATGCTCAATGGTTTCGAGTTAGGATAAGAATTATGGGTAGAGGCAATGGGTACTACATGTTACCTGGTCAATAGATCACCCTCATTAGCACTGCATGAAAATACTCCACTTTAGGTATGGATTGGTAAGAAACCCTCTCTTCTCAAGGTATTTGGCTATGAGGCTCGTGTTCATGTTCCAAAGGAAAACATGAGTAAGATAGATAAGAAGGTTGAAAAGTGTATCTTTATTGGGTATAAATATTGTCTCAAAGGTTATAAGATTTGGAACCCAAAAGATACGAAGGTTGTGTATAGCTGAGATGTGGTATTTAGAGAAATGAAGGATGTTTTCAAACAAGAATTATTTCCAAGTAAGGAAGAACCAGAGAAAATAGAGTTTGAGCCAAAGGATTATGAATCAGACTCTACATAAGAACACGAATCAGAAGAAGAAGATCCTCATACTCCAGTATTGAGGAGATCTGTGCGGGAAAAAAGGATACTGAAAAGGTATACTCCACCTGATTTTCGTTTAAATTTTTCTTTGTCTATTACTAATAATGATATTAGAACTGTTAGAGAGGCAGCGGATTCAAAGGATGGAAAACTCTGGAAAAAGGCCATGGTTGAATAAATGGCATCCTTGGATAATAATTAGGCTTGGGATCTAGTGGAGTTGTTGACTGGAAGAAAGCCGATTGGAAACAAATGGGTATTTAAAAAGAAGCTAAATATAGAAGGCAAAGTGGAGAAATACAAAGCTTGGTTAGTAGAAAAGGATTATTCCTAGGTTGAGGGAATTGATTTTGGTGAGATTTTTTCTCATGTTGACAAGTTAACTTCTATTAGATTTATGTTATATGTTGTTGGTGCATTTGATTTTGAAGTAGAACATATGTATGTGAAGAAAACATTCCTACATGGGGATCTGGAAGAAGAAATCTACATGAAGCAGCCATAAGGCTTTGTTGTGAAGGGAAAGAAGGAGTTGGTATGCAAGCTGAAAAAGTCCATGTATGGTTTAAAACAATCACCAAGGATGTGGTATCAAAAATTTGATACTTATATGTTGGGACTTGGCTGCACAAGAAGCAAAGAGGATCATTGTGTATATTTAAATTAATTGGTGATTGTTTGATTTATTTGGTCTTGTATGTGGATGACATGTTGTTGATAGGAAACAACATGGAGATTATCGAGGATGTGAAAACTTAGTTGTCCTATAAATTTGACATGAAATATTTTGGTGCTACAAATTTCATTTTGGGCATGGAAATTAAAAGAGATCGGCAAAACAAGAAACTCTAGTTAAATCGGAGAAAATATGTCGAGACAATATTGCAGAGGTTCAATATGCATGAATGTAAACCAGTCAGGGTCCTTATTCCTGTAGTTGTAAAGTTATCCATGGATCGGTGTCCCAAGACACAACAAGGGGAGGAGGACATGTCTTGTGTTCCATATGCGATTGCAGTTGGAAGTTTGATGTATGCAATGGTATGTACTAGACCATACATTGCACATGCAGTGAGATTTTTGAGCAGGTATATGTCAAAACTAGGGAAGGAGCATTGTACAATAGTAAATAAAGTTTTCAGGTATTTACATGGAACTACTAGTTGTGGATTGTGCTACCAAGAAAGACCAGGTTTGGATAGAGTGTTGGACATATATGGCTTTGTGGATGCAAACTAGGCTGAATATATGGATCATAGAAGATCTACAAGCGAGTATGTATTTAACCTGTTTGGAGGAGAAATCAGTTGGATGAGAAAAAGATAGTCTATAGTGTCACTTTCAATTATAGAAGTTGAATACTTGGCAACCACTCATGAAAGCAAGGAATCAATGTGGTTAAAGATATTGTGTTCGGGTATAGGGTTGGTACAACAAGTTGTAAGGATAGATTGTAATAGTTGGAGTGCAATTTTTCTGGAGAAGAACCCAACTTATCATTCAAATACAAATCATATTGATGTTCAATATCACTTTGTGAGAGACATGGTTGAAGGAAAGAAGGCATTGTTGATGAAGGTGGACACTTTGAATAATGTTGCAGATTCATTAACAAAATATGTGAGCATTGATAAGTTCTCTTGGTGTAGAGGATCTATGGGAATTGTTGCTCTGGATTGTTGGATATTTAACCTTGTAACCCCTTGTATGCAAAGAAAACAACAAGTGGGAGAATTTTGAGTATCTATTATATTCTTTGCAAAGAAAACCAATTTTCGTGTATGTTTTTGGACGGTTTTTCAACACAGTTTTTCGCCGATGTTTTTTCTATTTTCAATTAAGTAATTAGGATTGTTGAATAATCCATGTCATTGGATTAGGGTTTTGGATGTCTACGGATCCTATATGTATATTTTATTGTAAACAGTGTATGGATTAAATGAATATAGAATATGTTGGTTTTCCCGGTTTGGGTTTCCAGGGGAAAAATCTTTGTGTAATGTGTGTATTTTCCATTGTATATTTTTTGTTATTTTATTAAAAATTTATTTGCGGTAAATTATTGTACAAGGATAAAATCTACATTATGAATAGGCATTATAATGAGCATATACACTTTTGCAAAAATCACCTATGGTACTCACTTATATCATCTGGGAGAGTTTCTCCAAACTTTGACACTATTTGAAAAAAAATCTTCACATTAAGTAATTACATGGTTCTTGGAATCCAATATTTCCACTTTCCATTACTTGACTTATAGATATGTATTGCCTCAACCAACTTCTACAAGATCTTCCATTTTTCCATTACTTTAATATTGAATCCCACGCTAGAATTTATCTGATTATACCTTTAATTCTGCACCATGTGCAAGCAACCATTTTTGTTAGAATTATGCATATTATATAAATGTTGTCAATTAATGCTATAGGTCATTTCTTATCCCAATTTATGAAGGGAACAATGCACCAAATCAAAAAAATCTTACTCCTTAGATGCATTTCTCTATGAAACATCTCTCCAATGACTATACTCATGCCTCATCCTGAGTTATTAGCAGAAAGTTACAACACCCACATACTGCAATTTTTCCTTCTTGTTGCTTCAAAACTAATTTATTAACTTGTGAGAAAATTTTAGAACCCAATTCAAAATTTTGGTTTATATATGTCTTCACCTCCTCAATTCCTTTCCAACAACTATTCATCTGCTCAAAACCGAGTTCCGAGCTGAAAGTTATGGTTCAGAGAAGTTTAGGTTGTTTTACCCAGTTTACCCCTACATGCTACACGTGTCTTATTTCTCTTCCTGCACATTTTCAAATACCCATAACCCAATTATGAATTCACTGTTGGGTTCTATGGGTCATAATATTTCCATCGACTACTTTTATGCCCCAAACAGACTTTGGAGCATGGAGTTATTCCCTTTGGAAGTAAATTTGTGCAAAATTTTACCCTTACTATTTTGGTTGTCAATTTCTCATATGATCTCTGTTTTGCGAACAATTTAGCTCATTGGATAGCTCTCTCTGAGTTCTTTTATTTGAGTTGCAGAAACAAAGTGTACCAATGTACACTCTATTCTTGTGGGTTTTGACTACCTAAAAATGTCGATGAGGGCCTCAAAATCGGCTCGCAAGTTCATGACCTATAAAAACCTGAAAATTTCTTAAAATTTTGATTGTTTTATTACTATAACAACCTTTTAAATTTGAACCATTGGAATCAACACCTTCTCTATGTCCTCACCATGAGACAATGTCAATTTATGATTTTTCATGTCTCTTGTTATTCTCATACCAAGGATTTTCTTTGCAGCACCCAAATCCTTTATCGCAAATGAATTAACTAATTTATTCTTGAGCACATTTATATCATGCATATTACACCCTGCAACAAGCATGTCATCTATCTACAATAGCAAGATAATATAGCTTCCATTTTCTAGCCTTTTAAAATAAACATAGTGATCAGAATGAGATCTACTATAACCTTGTTCTGTCGTAAACATGTCAAACTTCAAACACCACTGCCTTGGAGCTTGCTTTAGGCCATACAAGCTCTTATTCAACTTGCATACCAAATTTTCCTTCCCTTTGACCTCATACCTTGTGGTTGTTGCATATAAATTTCTTCCTCCAAATCCCCACGGAGAAAAGTTGTTTTTACATCTAATTGTTCAACATGCAAATCTTCTGATGCCACAAGACTTAAAATATTCCTAATTGAAGTCATATTAACAAAAGGAGAAAATATTTCATCAAAATCTATACCTTTCTTTTTTGAAAACCCCTTTACAATAAGTCTAGCCTTGTACCGCTTTTTTCCTCCATCTTCTTCCTTCAACTTGTAAATCCATTTATTCTGCAATGCTCTTTTTCCTGCAAGCAACTAAACTAAGTCCCAAGTCTGGTTATTTACCAAGGATTCCATTTCCTCTTTCATGGCTTGCTCCCACTTCTTTTTAGTTTCTACCTGCATTGCCTCTTCATAACTTTCTGGTTCACCAGAATCAGTCAACAATAAATAATACAATGAAAGAGAGTATCGTTCAGGGAGTCTACTTAACCTGATAGATATTCTAACAACACTTGCATGAGTTTGAGATACATGTTGCTCATTTTGTTGTACATTTTGATTTTTTGGTACCTTTGGAATTTCTTTTTCAGTGATCTCATCAAGCACTGTGTATTATGGTTTTTCTTTTTCTTGTTTCTTTCCCTACAACTGATCTTTGTACATGACCTTCTCATTGAATATGACATATCTACTTCTAATGATTTTGTGATTTTCATAATCCCATAAGCGATAACCAAAATCATTAACATTGTATCCAATAAAGGTACACTTCTTGGATTTTGTCTCAATCTCTGTTCTATTTTCTTTATCAATATGGTCAAATGATTCACAACCAAAAGTCTTCAAAAAATAATAGTTTACCTTTTTACATGTCCATTCCTCCTCTAGGATTCCACCATCTAAAGAGATTGAAGTTCCTTTGTTTATTAAGTAAACAATAGTATCTACAACATCTTCCTAGAAATGTAAGGGAAACCCAACATGCAATCTCATACTCCTTGCATGCTCCATGATTATCATGTTCATCCTTTCTGACACGCCATTTTCTTATGGTGTTCCTGGAACTGTTTTCTCTCTACGAATCCCATGGTATGAATAATAATCATCAAACTCCTTGTTGCAATATTCACCTCCATTGTCTGATCTGAGACACTTCAAACTTTTTCTTGTCTCATTCTCAACTAAATATTTCCATTTCTTAAAAGTATCAAAAACATCATATTTTGTCGAATGCAATAAATCCAAGTTTTTCTAGTTGCATCATTAATAAAAGTAACATAATAATGAGATCCACCAAGAGATGATGCATGAGATGGTCCCCATACATATGTGTCCACAAGATCTAATCTTTCACTCTTCTTTTCTTTTCCAACACTGACAAATCTGACTCTCTTTTTTTTTCCATAAACACAATGCTCACATAAATCCAAATCATTTTGTTTAAGATCTGGCAAAAAAAATATTTTGTGAAGTATTTGCATCATCTTCTCACTCATGTGTCCAATCCTATGATGCCACAGTGTTGTATCCACTCCTGTAGAAACTAAAGAGATAGAAAAGTCAGTGCTATCAGTACATAAATACAATGTACCTACCTTCTTTCCTTTTGCTATCACCAATGATCCTTTGGTGACCTTCCACACCTTATCTGTAAATATGGATATGCAACCTTCACTTTTGAACTGCCCTGTTGAAATTATATTTTTCCTTAGATCTGGAACATGTCTTACCTCTTTCAACAACCATTGGTTTCCATTCTTTTTTTGTATTTGTACCTTACCCATTCCAACAATTTTTCATGGTGCATCATCACCCAAATGAACCTGTCCAAAATCACCTTGAACATAATCTAGAAAATGTTTCATATGAGGTGTGGCATTAAATGAAGCCCATGAATCTACTACCCAAGACTCATAAATATTATCTACAGAAAGAATCAAAGCATCTTGTAACACATCACCAGTTACATTTTCTTCCTAATTTTTCTATTGTTGTTCATCTCTTTGTTTCTTTGGAGCTCTGCAGTCTTTCTTCAGATGTCCTTTCTTCCCACAATTCCAACACTCTATCTTTCCTAGTCTGGATTTGGATCTGCCCTTCCTAGAATTCCTGCAGTTCTCTGATCCCTTTCCTCTATCATTTTGTCTTCTCTTTTTCTCCATGTTTAACGCATTACCTAATGTCTCACCTGTGTTTTTACATTGCATTTTCTCGCTAAGAATAACACCAACAACATCATCAAATTTTAGAGTATTTGAACCAGAGACAAAGTTACTTACAGCCATGACCAAGCCATTCCAACTTTCTGGTAATGAGCACATGATTACAAGATCCCTGACCTCATCATCAAAGTCCACTTTTACAGAACTTAGTTAATTAGTAACCATATTAAATTCATTTAAATGATCTGCAATAGACCCACCTTCTGACATCTTCATATTAAATAATTTTTTCATTAGAAATACCTTATTGGACGCAGAGGGTTTTTCATACAATTTATCCAATGCGTCCATTAGCTCCTTCGTTGTCTTTTCTTTTCAAATATTGAAATCCACTAACGTTTTTAGGCTCAACTGTATCATTCCTACTACCTTTCTGTCAAGAACCTCTCATTCTTCGTCCTTCATGGTCATCGGATTCTTTTCTATTCGGCCCAATGGTAGGAATAGATCCTTCTGATATAAGTAATATTCCATCTACATCTTCCATAACTAGTAGTTTTGGTCGTTAAATTTCTCGACCCTAAACTTCCCATCTTCTGCCATTTCTCCCACTCGAACCAGGAACCTTCTTTTCTTGCAAATTACCTTTCGCTATGATACCAATTGTTAGAAAAACAGGATCGCAGAGCAATAAAATAAAATAAAAAAGTGGAAATAAAACACAGAAGATACACCATACAATAGAGACACAAATATACATGGTTCACCCAGTGTGGGCTACGTCCACTAGAGAGATTGTCGGGTCCTTCCTTTTATTATCTAGCAAAATGAAGGGATACAACCTACAACACACCCTCTATAACTTCCTCTTCTTTCTCTCACGGTCTCCTCTCTCAAAATACAATATTTGCAATAATACATAGCTGCAATACAATTCCTTCATAAAAGAGGGTTTCTTTCTAGAGAAAAAAACCCTAACATAACTTCTACCATCGGATATATGACCTTATAATGAACGGTCAAGATTTACTATGAAATTACAATATACATTTACAAGGAAATGTTTCCATCGGGGGCTTCACCCCTGAACCCCCGTTGGCCCCCCTACAACCGTACAGTCTTCCGAGGTGTACAGTATTCATGGTGTATAAACACGACTGAAAACAAAGACCTCTGAATCGGGAAGATAATCAGGCTCCACAACCAACACTTGGAATCCAAAAAAAATTTAATTTCTTTCTCAATTATGGGCAACAACAGAGGATTAACTTGTCTAATATTTTGACAGAAAGTCTTAGCTCCATCCTTCAATGGTATTTTATGTTGAATGATAAATGTATCATATTCCTTTAAATATTCATACTTCCAAGAAAAAACATCTACACATTCTTTAAATAACTCAACATACCTCTATTTTATTTCTGATGAAATTGTCTCTGACAATTTAACTATTCTCGATTGATCTATTGTACAAGATTTATTTCTTCCATATTCTCGATATAAGGCTTCATACTAGGCTTAAACGTTGCATCGTTCTAATCAAAAATATTTTCAAGGGGAATAAGACCCCTTGGAATGTTACTATTTTTTAGTTGCACAATATTATGATTACCAATTTTCTTGTTTGCAACCCTTCCTCAGTCACCTACATATGTAGGTTTTTCATCCTCATCTTCTCCATCAACTTCATTATCTTCATCCTCATCAATATTAATAACAGAGAATTTATTAACCATTTCTAAGAACCATTTAATTTGTTGGTTGTCTTCAACCACCTACCAATTCTTACTGTTATCAAGTATAGAAGGTCAATGGAGAAATTCAATATCATACTTCAATTGGGATATATTAGGTGGTCTGAAAAGAGCAGCTACCATGGCAAGGGAATTGGCATGTTGATTCTTTTCTCTAGGAATAGTCATGAAATTAGCAGCCAGAAGAAAATTCTCTTCCAAATCCCATACTTGATTATGGTAAGCCTGCAACCGTGGATGTTTGGTCTGACATTTTGTTTTTACTTGATTGATCACGAGCTTAGAATCACCAAAAATTAATAAATTTTCAATTTTCAATTTCTAGGTTGCCTCTAGTCCTAATACTAGGGCCTCATACTCGGCCACATTATTTGTCGTATCAAAACTTAGCTTATATGAAAATGAGACAATTTCTCTTGTGGGAGATATGAATAAAATCCCAACTCTAGATCCTTGTTTTGAAGACGCACTGTCAAAAAACATCTTCCAAATAACATTTTCATCAGGCTAAGGTTGCATTAGTTCTTCATGTTGTATGTCGAACTAACTGATTTCATATGAAATCAATAGGACATAATTCCTGACATCATCATCCACAACGTATAATGGAAAATTTTGGGGGTTTTTTGCATCGCATATAGTATACGCAAATCATGCTTCACGATATAGTCGTTCAATTTGGCCACCAAAGACTGGAATAGTAGCATAAGATAGACCAAGTTCTAAATTTCCTCCCAACTTTGCACCAAACTGTCTAGAAATGAGCATTCCATAACTAATAGGTATGTATGCTACTATAATGTCCATTACCAGGATTTTATTGGGAATTTGAATTAGGTTAACAACCACATCCATTATAACACCTAAACAATGCACTTTCCTGGAATCAAAAGAGTAAGGATATGTATATTCTCTGGTAATATCTAATCCTTATTTTTCCATTACGACCTTTGGCATCAAGTTATGTGACGCCCCATAATCTAACATACAATTATGAAGCAAATGTTCATGAATTGTAAGACTCACATAAAAATGAGTCACACTATTGTCTTTTTCCAAATAGGGGCCCACCAAACTTGAGGTGAGTCATCTTTGATGTTAATTGAATCAAAATAAATCATTGAGGCAGTATCTTTCTAAGAAGAAAAAGTTCTTAAAAAATTGTGAATATCTTTGTTGAATGCTGGAATCTTAACTAACTCATTCAATGGTACATGAACCCGAATTTGATTAAGTTTATTAGTTAAATTAAATGAACTCGTACCTTGAGATTGAGACGTCTCAGCTTTTTTCTCATCACCAACTCTTTTTTATACAATTTTATCTTTACCGTCTCATTATCCTTTTGAGTTGTCTTTCGTGAAGCATTAGGAGGGACTGTAATTGTCTTCTCTATTGAAGTTGTTCTAGGTTGTATATCATATTTGTGTTGAAGTTATGCTTGCATTGCATCTTCAAAGTATTTGTGTGGAGTTATCCAGGACTCTTCCACTTCCTTCTGTGTCATACCATGACTTTGATTATGAATGGGTAGATATCCTTGATAATGATATTCTTTGAGATGAATAAACAATCCTTATTCATCTAACCAATTCATCTCAAGTAGCACATTTATTTCATCGAGCATTTCATGTTCATCTAACTTTTCTATATTAAATTTCTCTGCTACATTGTTATTGTTTCTTAAATGGAGGCTGGGGGGAGGCTTTTCAACCCTCCTTTCTTGTTGTAGAATCCAAGGGTTAAAAGTTCTCCTGAAAGGAACCTGGCCTCAAGGTGGAAATTTTGGATTGCTTTGTCCAACATTTGTCTATGAAATTTTCTCTAAGGAATGTTTTGAGGAGTTGGAGCAACAACTTTATTTCCAATCTCAAGCCTATTAATTTTATTTGATAAGGTTTTAATCATCTTAGTTATCTCATCAAATCTTTGATCTTGTGCATTACCAGAAGAAGATGGTTGAGATGATGAACATTCCTTGTTTGGTTTATTTTTGTGTGAACTTTCTTCTTTGATCTTGACCTTTCTAGAAGCGGACATATTTCCTTCAATATCAACTGTGTCATTTTGCATTGAATTTAAATCCATTGCTCTCCTTTCTCTTAGAAGTAAATAAAAATCAGAATCAAAGGTTGTAGAATATGTTACCTCAGTAGCTTCTTTTGAAGGTCTGATATCCGTTGGTATCCGGTTGTAAATCTTGTTGAGTCCTTTATTAAAATCTGAAATTGTTTCACTAGTTTTCCTCTTCAAAGCAGAAAATTGTGTAAGATAGTATTGATGATCTCTTTCTCACCCCATTGACTCAAAAAGGAAGTTTCAAGAGCATCCCAACTATCAATCAAATCAGTTGGTAAGTTCTAAAACCATTTTCTAGTATCACCCTCCAGGCTCTGAATCATGTATACACTATCTTCTGCAAATACAATGCATTTTTCAAGCAAGTCATTTATATTAGGTGGAATAATTAAAGGTCGATATCGAGTGGGTCAATATTGATCGGCTATCCAAGGGTTAAATCTAGGAGGCATGATGAGTTGTTGTGAGAATTTCTAAATTTCAGAGGACTCAAGAGAACGTTTAGGTGATATAGAGTTGATAATAATAGATACCTTTCCAAAAGGTATCTGAGAAAATTCAGTCTTGGATATATCTACCAACGATGTGCCACTTTTCAAAGGGGACCCAATAGGCCTCCTAGGTGGGGTTTTGAACTTAGGTCGATTCTCAATATAATCACTTTCAAGAATAATAATTTCCTCGACTACAGGTGTACCTGATGACGAAGAACCAACTTTTCTTCTTCTATTTGACTCAAAGATTAACCTTTAAGGATTGGGATAAGTGGGAGTACATTTAGGAAAGAGGTTAAAGTGAGTATTTCTAGCTCCATGCTCCAATGTTTCTCAATGAAGTCGTCGGGTGAATATGAAATAGAAAGCTTCTTTTAAATCCATAATGCTTGGTGTCTTGCTTTGTTCACCATCAAAGTCAAAACACTTGTTTTTCATTTCCCGAGGAATAGAAAAACTAATAAGTGATCGTTGAATGGTCAGATTTAAGAATTTAAAATTGTTCAACAACTTCTTTCCATCTATTGAAGTCCTGTGTAAAATCCAATAATGATTAGACTAAATAATTCCAAATCTTTATTGGAGTCTCTTTTCTTCGTTTTCACGAGCTGATCGATCTTGTTGAGCTAAAATTTGCCAAGTACGTTCAAGCTCTACTCGAATTCTTGTTGTTTGCAAAGCTAGACTGTACAACTGATTTAGAATACTTCTTTGATCATATATCCCAAAGAGAATATGAGGTTGCACAAGATTTGTATGAGTCACTTGATCAAATAGAATCATCAAACAAAATCTCAATCTGGGAAAGAACAATTCATAATTAATATTCTTGAATCCCTGACAAGGGCACCAAAACGGATGTTGTTCCTCAGGTTGGTCCTTATAAGGAAACAATGTCAAGGTATCCTATGAAGTTATTCTATACCTTCTCTCTCTAGGATTTATTTAAACAATTTAGAAGCCAAGGGGGTATCCCTCATTAATTGAAATGATTTTTTTAAGAAAGGTGAGGCATTTTTAAATTTTATTCTAAAAGATTTCTACTTTAAAATTTAAAACAACATACCATCAATCATCTTAAAGACAAACAACTTTATCTAATTATTATCGGGGCCTAAAATAAATAAAACAAATGTTATGCTTTAAACCATATCATGTATGATCAAATATAATTCAAAATACAGTCTACAATTCTCAAGAAAATGTATTTCTTTAAAAAGAGAAATTTCACATTTACAAATAAAGGGAATTAAAAAACAATATATGAAAATGATTATAGAAAATGTTTCATTTGAAATACTAAATTAACAAACACATAATAGTAAATACTCAATGCATTATAATGCAAAAATAAGTATTTCATGCAGAAACTTTTCCTTGTAGATTTCACAATACTTATGCCAACAATGTATATCAACCAATAGTATTGCAAATAGATAAAAACTTTGAAGCGGTCACAAAATAAGAACTTGTCATTAATTCACTAAGCTTCATCCTTTTGTAATCACATTTACACATGCATAAATAAAGATAAAAATATAAACTGAAATAAGAATAAAAAAGATAAAGCAGATAAAATAAGCCAGAGAAGATATGTTTAGTTCTCCTATGTAATGCAGTGGGAAAGAAGATATGTTTAGTGGACGTGCAGGTGGACGAGCACAGGTGAACATGATCCTAGTGGCTGAGAACTAGTGAACAAGTGGTTCTTCTATGTAATGCAGTGAGCCAGAGATGTGGACATCCCTATGGATGTGCCCCCAGTGGATGAGCAGTAGTGAGTGTATAAGATCCCTTGCTATATTGTTCAAGAGTCAGACCTGCCTATAACCCTAATTGTAATGTAAAGGGTACAGGTCGGACCCACCTTAATGTGATTAATAATTAATGTGAAAGATAATTAATCTGGTTAATATTAATTATATTATAAGATAGAGAGGTCGGCCCTATTGTGTCAATAAACACTTATGTTGATAGGTTCAGTCTAGTATAAGTAAAGGTAAATTCCCCATTGAGGAATCATATATTTCATGTGAGTTTGGAAATTTCAGCAAGTACACCTTGGGAAAAGTGTGCACCTCTCTTGGGCACTAGTCTTCTCGGGTTTGAGCACCCTCTTGTATGCTAGGTTTTCTTGGAGGTGAAGGTCTTTCTCTTGAAGAATATAGCAAAGGATTTGGATGGGTTTTCTTTCCTTGTTGAGAAGGGTTTCCCAGGATACTTCTTGTGTTCTTGTGCATGGTGCTTCATCTTGTGATCTTGGTTGTTGCAACATTAATGGTTATGGTTAAATGCTAAAAACAGAATGAACTTCATGCTTAACCTTGCTTGTTGAAAAATCAACAAGCTTCAATAATCCCTTTGATATTTTCACCGCTCTTGACTAGATTAGAGAGTGTTAACATCTTGTTCTCGAGGTCTTTGACACTAGTAGTATTCACTATGTTGACGATCTTTTCATTTTTTAGTTGTAAATTCAACTTTCTAACTAGAGTATGTAACTTCCTTACATTGACACTAGACTAATTCAATCTTCGAAATACCGTATCTCCAATTTGTCTATGCCATTCTACCATATCCACAATATTAACCTGATTTAAATCTACTTCAACATATGTGGTTTTATACTCATGGTATCCTGAAACCTTTGTAGTATCATGTTGCAATACTAATAAATTGAATTTATTCTTCTCCCTGTCAATTGATGCTAGAAATATGGGACCTCAAAGTTATTCTTATTCTAATTTAGTTCCATGACCCAAATTCAACAATCGGGTGTCTTCATTATTAGATACGGAAAAAATTACCATTGTTCTTGATTGAGACGGTGGATGTCTCAGTTTGTCATTCAATAACTACCTGAGATGCCATTGGTAATAGATCGATGTGATAACTAATACAAGCTCGCTTGATTTTTCAACTGTAACTCTTCTAATAAAGAGTCAACCTACTCCCCCCGGATGGGGTGTCAATAGGAGCATCGTGGCAGGCGATTAGCGAGGGCACAAGGCGATGTGGCAGGGGGCCACGTGAAGGGCTTGTGCCACAACCCATCGCCCCTTATGTGGTTTAATGAGGATTAATGTTGATGCGAGGGCGCATTTACCCCGACGTCCTTTCCCCTCGCTGTGTTTTTGTATGGAATACACCATGCAGGCGATTTATTTCTTCTTGATGTTCACAGGGCTCCTCCCTGTGTGACTCGAGTTCAACCATGTTCTTCCTCTCAGGCGTGAGCACACCCCCATCATTATCCTCCACCAGACGCCCTTTGTCCCTCCTGCTAGCTGCACCAGGCTTCCAATGAAGCGTCCAAGAGGACACCCAAGGAGGGGTTCTCCTTGGAAGCCTCGAAGGCCCTCGACTACACCCCCGGATTCGACCTCTGATGACTCCTCACCTCACCACCGGTTTGATTTCACTCCAGCCTCTCTGAAAGCACCGCAGCTAAGCTCCATGGCAGTAATTACCCGATCTCCCATTTCACTCCTCCGGCTCCTCCACGACCCCCCAGCTGGCCCGTCTAACCTTGTGCCCTCCCTTCACCCTCCGGGTAACCTGCATTGCGAACCCAGTACACAAAAGGAGCCTACGACTGCAGCACCACACCCCCAGGATTCCTTTGACAAGGAGCAATTCAGGAATAGTCTGGCGATACTGCACAACTTGGTTTTCGAGCTTCGGCAGGAAGTGGCGGATTTTCACTTTCGCATGCAAGTGACGGAAGAAAAGGTGGCAAGCTTCCTCCAAATCATATCGTCCATGCATGCAGCCCTGTTCCCAGATCCTGTCGAAGACATCAAAGATGAAGGTCAGCATCATGGGCCGACTCCAGTAGGCACAAGTGAGCAGAAGGATGCGAGCGAGGGCGACGCCGAGGGAAAGGAGCGCAGCACGGAAGAGGGAAAACAGTGGTACGACGGGCCAACGATCATCGAGGAAGAGCCGTGGCCAGGAGACCTCATGGCCACGCAACCCAGCTATCTTCCAGGTGTCTGAATTTCTAGCGTTTAGGTGCTAAATTCTCTCAGGTTTTAGGTAGTAGAAGATGAACAATAAGATACTATCTTACTGGTTTAAACTATGTCTCTGTAGGACTAATGGTTTGGTAGGGCTAGTTGGGCTGGTTTCCCCATAGTTGGGGCAGCCCAGTAACTACAGCCTGGATATTTTTTGTACTATGTTATCTTGCCTCAGTTTTTGGTAGCTCTTAATATACACATACACTTACTTACAAAAAAAAAAGAGTCAACCTACTCGAAAAAAATCTTCTTGTGCGGCCTCCTTAGAAGTAGTATGAACAATATCATCAGATTGTACAATATTTTTCTAAATCTTTCTTCTTTCAGGCTCGGGCTCTTCTAAACCTTCTAATTCTCTTTCAATACTTTTATTTTGATTACTGAACTTTCTCGAGCTGAACTATCCACAAGGTCATTCATTTGTTGGGAGGTTGTAACAAACAAAATATGTATAGTATTAAGGAATAATAATAATTAGTTATTAGTTGTCTAAGGGACGCATCCCTTCATGGATGGTCACCATATGTGCCTTTAGGTTCTCTATATATTTCGCACTCCCATTGTACATCTATTATAATCTATCTATATATATCAATCTATCGCATTAATACATCCTTATTCGATATATTTCTTGTCCAGTTTGGATTACAATTATTTATTCCATGTATGATGGATATCTGTCGTAAGAACCAAATTGGTTCTTCACATTGGTATCAGAGCAAATCCGATCCTGGATTTTGGCCACTTTCCTTTCARACTTTGTCTAATCTGGTTTTTTAGCAGCCCACACTTTTAGAGTTTCTCTAGTTTTTCAAGATCTTTGACCATAAACAGGGTTTTRGCCATTAAAAGTTCAGTATTCCCTGAGATAAATAACTATTTACCAGAAGAAAAAGATAATAAAGAAGGAATAAGTATATAAAAAGAAAAAGAATTATTTACGATGAAGATAATAAAGAAGGAATAAATATATAAATAGAAAAAGGTATATATACTCCACATTCAGAGGCATAAAAAAGGGTTAAGTTAAAAAAAATATTTAAAAAATACATTATATATATATATATATATATATATCAAGTTGTCAAATCCAGCAGTACTCACCTAAACAAACCGTACAGGTCAATCAAATCGTTGTTGTTTTTCCGTACTACCATTGTCCACATTGTCGTTGTTGTGTACCGTACATACTGTGTCAACATCAATTAAACAATTAAATGTTATGTACCCTTCCATACATATATGTTGTATGATCTGTCGTATATCTTGTCCCTTCCAGTACCGTATGTTTTCACTATTGTACTGTAAAAATCGTACACTGCCATTTCTGTATTGCAAATTTTGTATGCATTCGTTCATGGCAGTAGTCTAAACGTTCTACTTTTTGTTTTTTTTTGGTTATTTTCTCAGTTTGATTTTGTCTGAAATCTGGTGATGAATAGTTAGATTTCCATTTATCCATTCAGAAATGTAATTTAAACAACATAAAATAATGATTTTGTCCAAATTTACATCATTGGATTTCGACCAAAAAAAAACCCAAAAGATAGAACGTTTAGTCAACGTCGTTCTGTTATCTCCCAAAATAAAACTGTCCTTTTGGTCGGGTTTTGTGGTGGATAGCATGGCTATCGGTAGTTGCCTCAATTCATTTTTAGGTCTTTATAGCTGCAAAAATTAGGTTCTGGTTTTTGTCTTAGAAAATAATATGTCCCATAAAAGTCTTCTTTTCAAAATTTTCATAATTCACTTTCAACAACTAACATGTGTCCAAAAGATGAGTGTTAGATGTGGAAAGTGGCGACTTTCGGCAGCTAAGGAGCGTTTTTCATAGGTCTGTGCACTCGTGAAAGTGTCAAATTCCAAAATATCCAAAAGAAGCTCAGCCCGGTGTTCAGTTTGCAAATGTAAAGGTTTCAATTGTAAAGTCTAGGGTGTTGATGTCAATGCTTATCATTACACATGTCAAGTTCCCGAGATTACAATTAGCAGCTAATAAGAAAAGGAGATCACGCATCAGTAATCTGAAGAAATCTTACATGTCCGGTTTGTTTTCAAACGGAAAAATTATAGTCACGCGCTTAGCCAAGTCAATCAATTCCATCTAAGCCACGATTGAAGGAGATTTTCATCGAGCTGCAGGGTTTTGCAAGTTTGTTGACAGCAGATCAATGGCTCTTTCTTTTCCTGAAGGGATCCTCGTTCTTAACTTTAAACTTCTGTGTGATGAACATGATATAGCAATTATATGAGACCTTAGCATCCCAATACTGTTACTGAGAATCCCATTATCAAGTTCTGATTTGTCACTAAAATCGGGCACACCAAATTACATAGCGCCTGAACAATAGGGGACAGATGTTAGAGGTCCAGTTTCATATGAAAATAGGCGAATATGGTTTCTGATAGGACCAAAGAGATGAATGGAGCGAAGATGTAGTCTATACTCTTCTGGATGCTTATGAGTCAAATGGATTTTTAGAAATCGAGCCAAAGGAAATGATTGGGAGGATGTGACAAAGCAGGTTTCCATTCGTAGTTCTGGAGCTAAATCGCACAAGACACAGTCACAATGCAAAAAACGGAATTGAGTCTATGAAGAAGAGATACAGGTTCAAGGCTGCGAGTATAGGAAATCCTGGCTCTGGACTTTCTTCCTGTCTCTTCTTTGCAAGGATGGATGAGTTGTTAAGATGCTCAACTATACCCGAAGTCGGGCCTAGTGTGGTATGTGTTGATACAGGCGGACCGCCTGCACTCACTGATTTGGGAATGCAAGCCTTGCCCAAGGTGGAAATTGGGGATTCAGAGATAACATTTAAAAGAGTACAAGACATCCAATAGAAGTTTAGATCATGGCTCCTAGACCATTGGATTATGAGTGTATTAATGAGAATGTGAAGAAGGTTGCATATGTTGTCAGAGGGGAGCTCTATCTGCATGCCTCCGAGTTTCAGGAGGAAGGAAAAAAGATTATTTTTACAAATGTTGGTAACCTACAAGCTTTGGGTCAAAGGCCTTTGACATTCCCACGCTAGGTTATGGCATTGTGTCAAGTACCAATGCTAACGGACGATCCTAATGTCAGGAGTTTATCGGCGTGTTGTGCTGGTAATTCTGGAAGGTTTTTTTTGGTCCTCTGTTGCCGAGAATTCATTAAAGGAAATCCGAACTATTCATCTATAGTGGAAGCAGAGGGACAGGTAGACGACAGCAACCAGGAAGATGGTTCTAACCCATTGCCAAATAGGAAGGAGAGTGCAGCGTTGGACAGTGACACCAGTACTCCATGGGGAAAAGTTGCAAATGTGGGAGAGGGTTCTGGAAAGAGCCATTCATCAAAACGCAGGAAGAATTCAAGCAGTGAAGTAGCAGAGAGCATTAGATCTTTTTCCTCAAACTTGAGCAGGCGGAGATGGAGTAGAGCTATTTTCAAAGGGATTAACTACTTAAAAAATACTCAACTACAGAGTTTCGTGGGATTTTGACCAAGACAGGTGCCTTTATCATTTGTATGATAACCAATTCCAGAAGCTGATTAAACACAGCTGTCAGAAGCATCCGCAAAGGGCAAGTAGGCAAAGGAGGTTTCAAAACAAATTATTGGTATCAGTTCTGTTAAAGATTGCCATCTTTCTCAAAGATTCAAGGCTTATACAAAGGCAAATAAGTTTAAAGTTATCATATTCGATTGAAGATTAACTACATATGTCAAAAACGGAGTCCAAGCTGCCTTGTCATCCATACACTACTGCAGGTGTCGAGGATGTTGAAGACTATAGATCATTTACTCTATTTAAATAAGATCAGATCCAGATATCTTGTAAAGCTGTTGTATTAAGTTCTATTTTAAGTATATCAGATCCATGTTTATAGGATCTTGATCTATATTGTAAAGGCTATAAAGCCTGTGATTTCTGAGGAAAGAAGGGGGAGAGACAGTCTAAGGACTGTAGTTCAACTTTAGGGACTCTTAGCCACTTTGTACTCAAGCTTCTCATGTTCTTGTCAAATTAATACAAGCTCTTTTGCAATTACATGTTCAGATCTATTTTTTTTTCCTTTCTGTCCTATACTTGTGCTTTGATGTTTCATTCACGTTTATTCTATTTACCTAATACCAGATAGTTGTCATCCTATCTCTGTATTGATAATTAGAATTGCAAGTATATTCTCCTTGTTATGACTAGCCATTCATTTATAAGTGTTTTAGGTATGAATCTGCCAGCATAGTGAGATTTCTTCATCTTTTCACCTATATTGCAAACTCTCTGAACAGTGATAGTTAGAAGCCTTGTTTATTTGGTTGAGTTTATGCATGTCTTGAGTGGATGAGGTATTATTAGTCATCTGACTTGATTCCATTTCCCATACAGTATTAAACATTCAAGTTACCAAGCTCATTCCCATTACAGTCAGGGAAAGACTCTTGGAGTGATAACAAATTGGCGTCGTTGTCGGGGATATGAAAAGTGAAAGCAGAGTTTCACTGGGAGAACGACATAGATCTGTTTCTTGATGGAAAACAAGAGATAGACATTAGAATCGACTGTAATCTTTTGCCTGGTGACTCCACGTTCAAGACTCCACTGGGGAGGATCCAACTGATAGAAGATGAAGAGGTTGAATTCAAAATCTAGGTACCATTTCATCAGTTTACTGTACGAACTATTGTTATTCTTTATCAGCTCCTTTATACTTTTTCCTTCACATGTTAAAAGAATTATCCTTTGTTTTGTATACTCCGAAGATTATCAGCCATCTTTTATAAGTCCATATTTAGAAGAGGAAAGCTTGCAGCCTCCTTATGTTGTTGATGTTGATCCTATTTCTTTCCCTCAACCTGTCCATAAAGATGAGCTTTGCATACAAATCTCTCTTGAAACTGACCTTGTAACCATGAGAATGATGAATTCGAATCTAAATCATCTCAAATCTCATTACTTTCACCTATTTCTCCTGAACCTTGTCATCAGCTCATTAAACCGTGTTTTCAGCCCACAGATTTTCAGTCTAAGATTAGACAAAGGGTGTTTAAACTGCTCAAGCTACCAGCTCATCTTCATCCTTATCCTCCATATTTTGTTGAGTACCTTCCTCATTTTACCGGAGAGAGTCATGTTTCAGCTGAAAAATATTTGGAGGCTTTTGAAAATTTTATTGATAACCTGGAAATTGTTCATGAAGATATTGTTATGAGATTATTTTCTAAATCTCTAACTAGAGAGGTTGCTTTATGGTTTAGACTTTTGGAACCTAGTTCAATCGGTTCATGGACTGATTTCTATTATGTTTTTTCAAAACTGGGGTGAGAATAAATGTCTTGATCAGTACCTTGACGATTTTTGTACTTTGAAGAGAGAGAAGGAAGAATCTTTGACTGTTTTCAACAGAAGGTTCCATAGGACATACTATGACATCCCATTGGAGATTCGGCCTACTGAGATTGCTTCCATGGTATACTATCTTATGGCTCAGCATAGTGAACTTGTCCTTCTTTTGCTAGAAAGGAAATCTTCATCATTAGGGAACTTGTTTGAAGACGCTCAAGAAGTGGAGGAGAATATCCGTGCTTCCAGGAGGATCCGACAGCGGGTTGAATTTGACAATCTGCTTGCACATGAGCAAAAATAATGTCAGTATGGTTCAGATTCTGAGCAGGAAGGTAATGAGTATGAAGCATATTTGGGACAGCAACCAACACATAAGTTCAATTCAGTTTCAGGGTCAGATTTTTCAGTGTTCGTTGAGTATTCCAGAGACAGGTATGCATGTGAAGCTTATGATCAGTTTGTAAATCAGGAAGAGCTTATGATGACTGATGATTGCATAATAAATTATATGTTCTCAGCTGAGCCTCATCCAAGTGATGGAAATCTTGTTTTGTTATCCTCTTGTCAGCATCATTCTGATAATGAAATTGTAGTTTTTGATGATCATGAGTTGATCTCAAAAGGACAAGAAGATGATCATTCTTCTTGTAGAGGAACAGTCATGGCTGAG
>ML798646.1:308474-320283 GCA_009831015.1 Picea engelmannii | reverse complement strand
GAGGTATGTTCCATGGTTATCTCTTTCTGTTATTTGTTGCATACACACATATAAACACATCTAAAGGGTAGATCAACAAAGTGTTTGACGAAATACCTCACTCAGAAAAAGTTTTAAAAAGACACCAAAACAGTGATGATCCTCGCATAATGGCTTGGGATCATTACAGAAGCAAAGATCAAAAGTAAGAAATACAATACAGAATGAGGTCAACACTCTTATAGTGTTGTGATCAAACATTCCTCCATGGAAACCTGGAACTAACACAAGAGGTTTCTCCTAAAGGAGATGTTAGTTGTATCATGCAAATAAATACATTAAGAATTTATCTCAATATGATCACATGCTACCAAGCACTATAGTGTTTGCTTGACACTTGCGCGTTTTGAATCTTAGCAACTTAATCATTCAAACCTGGAACCTGGAGTTTTGTTCTCAAGAATGAGTGTGTTGCTTTTCTTTCAAGTCTCCTTCACTCAAGATGACAAGTGCTTTCTTCAACCTGTCTTCTGTACTAGGACAATATGTTATCTTGACAGAAGCTTGGGTTAGAGAATAAGCTCTATGACCTCTACTTTAATCCATCTAATATTTTGACCAAAGGTTAGTATGATGGTCATAGCTTCAACATGCAAGACTGTCATAACAACTAGATGTATATCAGAATAATCAAACCTGAGTTGCATTATTCTTCTTAATGTGTTGGATCTTGATATGCTTCTGGATCTATGGCAAGAGATCCCTTCTCCTGCAAATACCCTTTAACGTTTAACAATTTAAATATATGTGAGTTCATACCTCTGATAGCATTTGCAGGTAGTGGCACCATCTGGTAGAAGCGGTAATGATCACCAACTCTTAAAAACTTCAAGGGTGACTGTAACCGGTACTACAGCTGATACTTCAACTAGTACTGCAACTGCAATTGATACTGCAACTGGTTTTGAGACTGCAACTACAACTTAGGGTTTTATGAGGAAACCCTAATTTTTCAAACTTCAAATTTTGAAATTCTGATCCAGGGGATAGATGCACTGAGCTGAGGCGAGTAAGCTAGTGCAGTCATATTTCTAAAAATACAACTTTTAACCCCTCAAACTTGACTAGCGGATTTCTGGACTAGTGCTTATGGTTTTCTGGTACCTCTGGTTTTCTGGTTTTCTGGTACCGGTGAAAACTAGGGTTTCACTTTCCGGGAGATCTACCCACTAAAAAGGTGCGTTGAAGGTGCCAAAGAACTCCTTGGGTTAGGGCGCACTTTTCTAGATGGTTTTGAGGCTGAAACTCTTCTTCAATAAAAAAAAACCTAATTTGCATGTACGCCAATAGTGATGTTTTTCTCTTTCTCTTGTGAAAGATTCTCTCTTCAGCTTAGCTCTAATACCATGTTAAGGTTTAAGCTATTATTAGAGTTATTTTCATTTCACTAGATAAAAATAGCATAAATAGGATCACTGAGAAATACACAATCACAAGAGACACATCATTTATCCTAGGAAACCCTCATGGGGGAGAAAACCCAGCAAAACTTCCTTAATATAGATAACCAACACAATGCCAAGAGATAACTCAAACAAATACAGAAAGTCCTCTCCCAAGAATGTGCCCCTCTCTCTCTTCTTCCTTCTCCAACTGCAGCTCTGAACTTGCTTCTTAATGAACAAGTGAGTGTGTGTCTAAATGAGGCGCTAGCCTCCTTGTTTATACAATTCTGACACGTGTGGAGGTGTCTTTTCACTGGCAAGGCCGACTTCTTCTTCTGGGTGGTTATAACCACCTTTAATATATATTCTGGGGCCAACTTCTTATTCTGGCTATTACAATTATGTTTTGACCAATCCACAAAAGGGGATTTGGTCATTTACAATAGCCGACATGATCAATCCGCAAAAGGGGATTGATCTAATGAATAATACATCAATAATAATTAGAATACTCTTTGCAATTACATTATTTCAACACCTTGAAGAGTCATCGTCCATTCCCAATCATACTTATCACCTTCCATGCTTCTTTCCTTCTGTCTCCTTATCTTTTGGGATTTTCGGGTGTACTGGCCCAAGAAGGGATTGTACCTCATTTCATGGGAAGAAGGGGTTAAAGGCCCAAATGGGAAAGTAGTTGGAAAAATATAAAAGTCATACTATGAACCTTTTAGATGCTCACCCAAGAGGTCTTGAGAAACAATGAATTGTTATCTCTCAAAAGAATAAGACCTGCAAAAGCAAACTTCATGTTATATAGATGTCCCACTTGTTGAGGGATCTACACAAGTGTACCTCTCCCTTCAAGTGACATTGGGTACTTCCTTCCAAGTTCTATGTTACCCATTTGGAGTACCCAATTGTTTTGGACTGTAATTAATTAATGGAAATGAATGGGCTTGGAAAAAATCTTGCATCGCATACGAAGGGCAGCACACCCTCTAAAAAGGCACCCATAAATCAAAAACTATGATCCCTTGTATGTCATGAACCCCATGCCCAAAAGCCTTACCCACTCCACCTCACACTCATACATGACTCGATGGATTTCTCTTAGGAAACACTTTTGACTTGAAGACTGACTAGCCAAATAAGATGCCTTGACATCCCTCCCACACCTAAATTTGACAAATTGTATAACGTCTTTGAGCATTTGTTTAGTTTGAAAAGGGGGGTTTGATGCACATGTTCGAGGGGGTTTGATTATTAGATGTGGCTTACTTGTTATGATACTTGTGACTCATGGACCCTTGGAGGGCGTACATGTTTGTCTTTGCAGGACCTTGCCTAGTGGACAGGTATTCATGAGGAGATTATTAGTTCGGACCTTCATGAAGGCTTGAGTCCCAAGGATTGATGCAGAGACCCCATGCCTGGGGAAAGATCGTGATGACCAGTTTCCCAATGAAGGAAGAGGACGTTGCCTTTGGAGGCACTTTGACATGACCTTAGGATGGCTTTCCACCTCCTCCCACTTGGATGTTGGCCCTTGGAGGCCCAGAGGACACCTTCCTAGCCCATGATGTCACCTAGGGTTGGTTTTAATGGAGGAGGTATTGACGACGATGTTGGCACATGTGGACGAGGATCAACGCCTTTGGAGGCCTAGAGCCATGCTTCTTCAGCCTAACGTCACCTTTATGGAGGCTAATGCCACCCTAAGAGGGATGACATCACCCTTGTTAGGGTTATTTTGTAAAGAATTGATTTTATTTTTAATTTTAATGAGCAAATTGACATGTAGGCTCAGTTTTGTGAAAAGACACAGTTGTTAGGTAAAATAAGCCAGGATTTTCCATACAAATATGGTTGGCTTTATTTCATTTTCATAGAACTCTCCCATTGAGGAGAGAGGACTGAAATTTTGTCTCAGGGTTTGTTGATGTACTAATTCCCATGGTTTTAACAAGACAATTTGGTTAGAACGAGGTTCAAAAATATCCCAGAACAAATCCACGAGACATTCTCACTCTTTTGAACCACTACCTGACTTATCTGCAGAAATGGCTTTCCCACAAGGAGCCATGCTTATGAAGTAAAGTAAAAGAAGTTTCTCAAAGTGGTGGAGCAGATAAATGTACTTACCAGTTTGAATACCAGCTCATCTGAGTTCGTCTATGGTTATCAACAAGCACCTCAAATGCTTCGTCTCATGAAAATATGAATGCAAATGATAAGTTTTTCAATGATTTCTTATATTAAGCCAAAGAATTATGCACACACATGTGAGAATTGACGTGTTAGACTAACTGTATCCTTAAAGATTGCATCACATTAACGACAATAAATGGAAACAAAACAACAAATCAAACCAATGTTTTTTAAGCAATTTAATGAATTAATGGTAAAATTTGAATGATTAAATCGTGTTAAAACACAAGTTGGTCTCAACCCAAAACTATTTTTCCACCGTTAGATTTAAACTCTACAAATCATCGGATTATTTAGGGTGGTGAAAGAGTGTTAAAACTCTAGTCAGTTTAGACCTGAATCAATTGTTGTTTGTTAGATCTGATTAATATTCGTTATTGGATCTTTCGGAAGTGCGAGTAGTTGTCAACCTTTGTGCAATGCAAATACCAAATTAATCAACAACCATTGGATCTTCTTCGACTCAAATCGCCCGATCTTTCGGATGATTAAAGTTGCTTATCTTACTAGCATATCACATTCCAAAGTTGGATCTAGCCGTTAGATCTGTACACATCGTTCAATGATTTCAACTTACCTCAAACTTTTTATATTTTGATCGGCTTATAGTGTGAAAAACATCACAACCATCCAATCCGTTAAAGTTAAACCCTCTCATCATTCGAATGCAACTGAACCTGTTATGCATCGTTTAATTTTGTATCCATGATCCAGATTGAGCTGTTAGTTTACCCTAAAAAAAATTAATTACAATTAGGAAGTGAAAATTTAAACCAAATATGGTCATATCCTAAACTAATTCAACATTTTAATAACTCTTTCAAAAAAATTAAAACTACCAACCTCATTTTCTTATTGCCGAGGCTAAAATGACAAAATTTTAAGAAAAATCATAAAATGATAAAAAATGATTACAACACTAACTAATGACCAACCCTAATTAAGAATATCTACCACCTTTATATACATAATAAATTCATTTTGATAGTTATAAAGCAATGACAAACCATTACAAAATAGTTATAATCATCTTGCACTGGCAAGCATAGACCCTTAGCCATAGTGCTCCAAGCGCATGGTCTCTTTAAGCATGGGTGTGATGTCTCCAAGCCCAAGCACTAAAGCTTGGGTACCTTAGAGTGTTGCTTTAACAAAATTTAGCCAAGGTTGGGATGCTCCAAAATCTTCAAAAAATGCACCAATAAGAGTTATTTTCAATGGTAAAATAGAGTTCAATAATGAGTTTCTTTATCTAAGAGACATAAAAGGAAAACTTACCAAAAAAACGATATGAACAATGCTAGGATACTAGAGATTAATTATTGTCTTAGGGTAAAGAATGAAACTTTATTTGCACCACCCATATACAAGAATGAGTCACCATAGGAACGTGAAATAATAACAAACACTAAAAAGGATGAATTTTGTGAGGGGATGAAAAGAAGGAAGAAAAGGGAAATAGAGACATGGGGAATTATGTTGTCTCTTGTACTCATACAAGTGTCTCTCTCTTACGTGCCACCGTTGCTGCAATGGGTGCAAAACAGAGAAAAATTGTTTGCAAACAAATCATGAGATTGGTACATGGAAATTGAAGAAAACAAATCATGAGATTGGTACATGGAAATTGAAGAAAACTCTAGTTCAAAAAGAAACGTCATCTGTAGAATAGTAGATCAAATTGGCATTGTAGAGAGCTGAGGAATCAAAGGCCATAACCTAAACACAAAGGAGTAGAAATTCGACAGGGCATCGTGAGGGCACCAAAATTACCAACAGAACTCTGTCAGACAAAATTTGATGGCCACAAGTGTAACACAATTGTGTTGTTGGAGCCTGAAGAACTTTTTTCTCTTAGAAAATGCTCTATATAGTAACTTACAGTGGTCCTTCAGCTAAGTGGTCTTGTTATGAGGGGCATTTTATTTGCCATCAAATCACCCAAGACATGCACCTGGCCTTGTCCATACCCACTAGGAAGGTTTGAACCTAGATCTCAATTTTAATAGTAAATACAAGTTCAATCACCTCTTGACTTGACCCTATACCACATGCCCGTGCACACTGAAAACCAGATTAACAGAAATTCAGAATAGAAATTTTATTGTGCCCCACCTATTACCTGCCAAATGTTTTATGAAATTATACAACAAGCCACAAAACAATAGCGGGTGATATATCCCTGCTGGAAACAACACACTGGTGACCTGCAGTGGATAGATTACATTGAAGAGATTACAGTAAGGTGACCTGAAGTGCAGAGATTACAACAGGCTGACCAGAAGTGACAGAAAAAATCTGTGCACAGTAAAACATTACAATGGGAAGATTACACCAGAACATCACACGTAAGATTGCTGTACCTCTTGGAAATAGGCTCAAAAACCAAGAATCTAGTATAAGAAAATCATCAGGCGTGCTTTAGAGGCATGAATAGGCAATCAGAGAGTAAATTTTAAGCAGAGATGGCAGTATGAAGGCTCAAGGTTTCTCCTTCATACCACACCTTACCTCTTCTACCTTGAAGTCACCAGTGTAAGACTGATTCATCCCAATAAATGCATTTCCAGGAGCACATGTCCAAGCCAGAATTCAAGCACACCTACAACAGGGTAGCCATTTACTTAGGGTAGCTTCGTAAGAAAAATTGCTTGCTCTTCCATGCACATTCCTTCTCCTGCTGCTATACTTCATTGCATATTTTCCTACTAAATCCCCCAAGCTACATAGTAATTACAAACCATCATAAGGGAGATCTTGTATGGCCCTCAGGACAGAAGTGGAAAAAGCAGTACAAGGAAATTCTTGCTAACTATACTAACATTAGAAGATCGGAGGTTCGCATTTACCCATCAAGGCATATTGCAAACAGCAAGGATAGTATTGTTATTTGGAGATGATCTATTGATAGCAGAACCTCGCCTGCTTCTCACCTCCTTAACAGCCCATATACATTAACACAACAACTCAACCAACTAGGCACATGGGGAGAGTTCAACATATTTTGAGAGAGAACTGTAAAACCAAGAGAAACTAACATATTAGTGACATCTACAGAAGTTTGTTGACCAATCAGTAAGATTTTTCTGCCTATAGTCACAGTGAAAGAAGGTAGTCATGGGCTTAAGTAGGGGGGAAGATAGCCTAGGACCTGAAGATAGCCTAGGACCATCATGACTCTCTGTAATTGCTATTATATAACCCTCTTCCCCTCCAGCTTGGAAGGTGGAAAAGTGCAGGCTTGAATTAAAATTTCATGCAACTTATTCGTGTGTGTGGTTTGTTCTCTTGGGGCAAGTGCATCTGCTTGGATTGTGTCAACTAGACTGGCCCCATTGTGATACGGGACAATCCACCCCCTTCCTCTCACTATTTTGTTGTGTTTGTTTTCCTTTTGTTTCAACATTTTCATTTTCATGATTTTAGCAAGTATTCAGTTCTGATTTTTCTATTTCAACAGTAAGATGTTAGATGATGTGTGTGTGGAAAATTTGTGTAACAGTAGAAACAAGTCTCTTTTGAAGTAGATAACCAAATTTTCTTTTCTAACAACGACATAAACAAAAAAATGCAACCATTATTCTGGAATGCTTTGAGTTGAAAGCCACGTTGAAAGTGTATGTTCTTGGATTGACACATTGGCAGGGTTCTTGGTGGTGATTTAGTGCAGCATTTTGCACCTCAGGACTTTCCCAACAGCAGCCCCTGTCTACTCTGAAATAGGTCCTAAAGTCTCCTTGTGAGTAGCCTTCCAATGTGTATTTTGTGGGAAGTTGTTGATTTCCAAATTAGCTTCGTGGTAGAGTAGCATAGTATCATCTTTATGTCTCTTTATTAGAAGAACGAAAGAAATTACATTAATATCCACAAATGACCAAAGTAGGTAAATGGGACTTGAAATTACATTTAGTGAAATAGAGAAGAACCAGGGTAGAAAGAGAACCCTAGGGATTGAAAAAGTAGCTAAAGACTAAGACACTAAAACAATGTGAACAATGTAAATGTAGTGAGAGGGAGCATAAACCCAAAGTTGGTAAACCCAAGCTATATGACCCAAGTACATATACAAATTGTCTTGAAGGAATGATGAAGACCAAAGTTGGAAGCCAAGGCAAGAGATAGGCGTTGTCACGTGTTTGTAGCAATGGTCGAAGTGGAAAGCACTAATGGTATCATCATCCACCACCCTTGTAGGGCCAACACATGATCCAATAATATCCATAAGAGGATGTCTAGGGCTAAGGGGGCTAAGCTAGACAATCCTCAGGGGATCCAAGGTGCCCCCTACAATCTCCCCTAACATCCAATGTTGATAAAGCTTTAAAAGCATAAAGAAAGCTAGTAATGTGTGCCTATCCCCTTGTCATTGGAAGCAGGAAAGGAGAACCAAATGGTCCTCAATGTTGAAAAAAGGTAGATCCACAATGCCTGGAATGAAGGTGAGGACGCTAGGGTATTCTAGTGATAGCATGATGAGAAGGGCATCATCTCACTGACCTGTCTCTGTCTTTGTATAGATTGATAGCATCTAAAGGGTGCTTAGTACCCCCAACATTTAGAATGGGATAAAAGGAGGTGATCAACCTAGTAATCCCAATGCTAGCCCTAAGGGTCCCTTGCAAACTCTACATTTAAAATGACAACCTCTTGGAGGAAAAGGGCCAAGCATCTCTAATCAGGTTAGTGGAAGAAAGTGGATAAGTATCCTCTCAAATCTCTATACAAATAATGGTACCTCCCCTAGATCTTATAATAGATTGGGCACCAGAAAATGAAGTCACCATCAGGAATTGTCTCAACCATAACTAGCGGCAGAAAACCCTCAACCTGGCAAGTGGAATCTACACGTTGTGTGACGAATGACATTGGAGATAGTTTGGCCCGATGACGGTACCATTAGCAATCCGTAGGAAGTGCTTGCCACAAAAACCGATTTTGGGGCTAAGAGGTTGTGGGGGAGAGGTCCATGTAACCTGGATATATTGTCGATAAATATCATCTCTAGTCGCTCTATTGATAATAGCCTTCAAGAGAAGAAGGCAATGGGGGAGTCTAGAGAGTACCTAAATGGGGGAAGCAAATCAATGGAGATGTCAATACATTGAAGAAGCACATTGGTCTCAGAATACCAACATCAGCGGTGTCCAATGAAACCTTAGGAAGAAATCCTCTCTAAATAACATAGTGTTAGATATGGGTATTGCTCATGACCCGAGGCTGAATCACCCAGAGACTTGAATCTATGAAGATAGAAAGTGAGCCTAGACATACTCTCAAAACGAAGAGGCTAGGAAACAAACTTGGCTTGGACATGCACTAAAGAACTGTCCATTTGCAATGGATCATACATTGAAGCATGATAGCTTGAACCCTCTCAATGCATGCCCAATTAACAGACCCTAAACTAGGGCACCAAACTTCTAACCCATAAAGAACTATGGGTTTTATGATAAGAGTTGAAGACACACTCCTTTGAAGGAATATCCTAGAAATGTATCTAAAAGCATTAGCACTTCAAGATGGAAAGTGAAGCATATCTAGTTGTATACCCTAAGCAACAACAATTGCATCACTTGTACTCTAAACAGGATAAGCAACTAGAAGACCAAATACAAGTAGGTATTGATGGTTTCCCCATTGTCCCGAGAAGGCCAACATAGAAACATCTGGTGCCCATCCTCTCCTACCCATGTTTATCCAAGGGAATCCATGGTTGATAGTCCTATAGTTGGGATCAATGTTCTAGAGTTGAGCATTGAAATACAATAGCACCAAAGTCATGCTATATTTTATTGTTGCATCCAAAGTAGTAGCTTGTGCATAAGGTGCAGGATGTGCAATGTTACCAGTTGCCTTGCATGTTCCTTCATCTTCTGAATCTCAATCAAACTTCTCATATTCTTCCAATCCGTACTTTCTTGCTTGAGTTTTTTTGCAACGTTCATAGCTTCTTCCTCTTCATTGAACTTGAAGCACTACTACCATAGCCAATGACATGACCATGCCCAATCCCTTACCTCACTTTAGCTATAAATCCATTAGCAAGCTTTTTCAAATTCTCTTTGGTATATGGGTTGTTCAAATAGTTTCAATTCCTTGACAAGGTCAGGAGTAGAGTACACTTTTGTAAAAGTATACACAAGAAGAGTTAAGCAATATTCCTTACAAAAAGAAACACATTTGAATATATATATATATATATATATATATATATAACTTGTTTTGTTGTTGAAATACTACATGCAGAATGAATGTCAAACCATCTCTCTTTACAGTATGAAAACATATTCATGTGAAATGGTAATTGTTACCCCCCCATGCCTAGGGGTAACTAGAGGAGATCATGTCTCATGGCCCGCAATGAAGACAGTGATCTCGACCATGATGATGATCAGCATGTCCACAAATAGTAGGCCAATTGTTAAGGTTTAAGCTATTATTAGAGTTCTTTTCATTTCACTTAGATAACAATAGCATAAATAGGATCACTGAGAAATACACAATCACAAGAGACACATCATTTATCCTAGGAAACCCTCATGGGGGAGAAAACCCAGCAAAAACTTCCTTATTATAGATAGCCAATACAATGCCAAGAGATAACTCAAACAAATACAAAAAGTCCTCTCCCAAGAATGTGCCTCTCTCTCTCTCTCTCTCTCTCTCTCTCTCTCTCTCTCTCTCTCTGCAGCTCCAAACTTGTCTCTTGATGATCAAGTGAGTGTGTGTCTAAATGAGGTGCCAGCCTCCTTATTTATACAACTCTGGCACGTGTGGACAGAGGTGTCTTTTCACTGGCAGGGCCGACTTCTTCTTTTGGGTGGTTATAACCACCTTTAATATATTCTGGGGCCGACTTCTTATTCTGCCTATTACAATTATGTTTTGACCAAGCTGCAAAAGGGGATTTGGTCATTTACAATAGCCGACATGATCAATCCCCAATAGGGGATTGATCTAATGAATAATACATTAATAATAATAAGAATACTCTTTGCAGTTACATTATTTCAACACTCCCCCTTAACAAGAAGGGTATTCTCCAACAACATCAGGAGAGAGAGAGGACATCATCATCAACAGCATCAGGTGGGTGAGAGGACACCATCATCAACAACATCTTGGAACACTGACTAGCATATCTATAAATCATCGAAAGTTTTTCTCATCGGCAGCATCGTCATTCACAATGGAATGAAATCATCATCTACATCAATATGGATTAGTATAAAACTAATACAACATCATCACCATAGCACGAGGCTGGTCACATCATCACAGCACGAGGCTAGCACATCATCACAGCACGAGGCTGGTACATCATCACAGCACGAGGCTGGCACACTACACAACAATTAAGCTAGAATCAACAATTAAACTGAAATCAACAATTAAGTTGAAATCTCAACACAGCAATTAAGTTGGCAGCACAACACTCGGTTGGCATCTCAATACAACAATTAAGCTAGAATCAACGATTAAGCTAAAATCTCAACATAGCAATTAAGTTGGCAGGATAGCACTTGGCTGGCATCTCAACACAACAATTAAGTTGGAAGCACAATGCTTGGCTAGCATCTCAACACAGCAATTAAGCTGGAAGCACAACACTTGGCTGGCATCTCAACACAACACTACTCCTCCTTTCGAGGGAGGTCCTTTTGGACTATACCAAGCTTATCTCGAAAGTGCTCAAACTTTACACGAGAAAGAGGCTTGGTCAACACATCGGCAACCTGTTCATCCATGCTAACGTATTGGAGCTTTATGGCTCCTCTCTGCACCATGTCACGGATGTAATGGTATCGGATCTCTATGTGTTTCGACTTATCATGAAATACAAGATTCTCTGTCATCTTTATGCAGCTCTGGTTGTCACATAGAATCGTGGTTGCTTCCATCTCTAGGTCGAATAGACCTGTTAACAACTTTTGAAGCCATATAGCTTCACAGCTGGCAGAACACGCAGCAATGTACTCTTCTTCCACTGTACTGAGAGCAATATTGGATTGCTTCCTACTCTACCATGAGATCATGGTTGATCCCAAACTGAAACAACATCCTGAAGTGCTCTTCCTGTCAGAGACACTTCCAGCCCAATCTGAATCAATGTACCCACTCAGTGTGAAATCATGATCTCCATCATAGCTGAGACCACAATCTAATGTACCCTT
>ML798646.1:264403-276904 GCA_009831015.1 Picea engelmannii | reverse complement strand
GTGAATCAGTTGTAATTGAGCTTAAACAATTTTAAGTCTATTAAAATATTATTAATCTTTCTTCAAGTGATCATCAACAATATACAGCATATGGACAGTAAAAATAAAGAGCATCAGTCACACATAAGGTATACACAGAGACATATTTTCACGAGGAAACCCATAAAGGGAGAAAACCTCTTCTTCTTCGAAATGATGAGCAGTCTTTTAAGTTCTGTACATCATCTATAATTGAGCACCAACTCGATGTGAGGCTGCTACCTCTGTTTAACAAGCTACAACTTGTTTGAGAGCACCAACTCTCTGGTTTCTCTAGCACCCACTAGAAGGAAGCACCAACTCCCTTAATGTTCCAGCACCAACTGGATGGAAGCACCAACTTCTAGTCACACAGGCTTCAACCTGTATAACAGAGAACACTTGTTCTCCCTTGCACCACCCTGCCACCCTGGTTTCTCTGGCTGCAACTAGATGGAAGCTACAACTTCCTGTGTTCAATCTCTCACTTGAACCTCTGAGGAAAACAGTCCTCCCGAGCACCTCCCAACCTCCCTAGAATATGTATGAATAAATAAACAGTCAATTATGCAGATAAATCAATTCTTACCAATCTTTCTTTGTTTTGTAAATCTAGTCTTCTACTAACTGTTTTGCTATTCTTCTCTTCCTTTGTCTGTTCAGCAGGTCTTCTCTGCATCAACTTGTTATGTCATTCTGATTTGCTTCTGCTTCTCTTCATCATCTGTTACTCTTCTCTGAGTTTCATCTCACACTGTGCATATTTTCAATCTCACACAACACATTCTATGATTTTTCCTTTCTTACAGTTTCATTCATTTTTCATACAGAATGACCAACCCCACACAGTCTGTCTCATTTTCTTTTATACACACATCCACGGTGGTTGCACTTCGCATTTCCTTAAGCAAAAGAAAGACAATTGTCCAAGCAACTAAAATGCCAACTGATTGGCAATCATGAGTCTGTTTCGCTAATAGATTCGTAACTGAGGAGTTAACTGTGTGAGAGAACAGTAACCCTCCAATATTTGTTCAAATTCACTTGCACCATTGGATTGGCTTCATGAGACCTTGCATTCATTTCGGCATTTATGTGGCCAAACTTAGCACCTCTAGCTTCTACCTTTCCTTCGATGTGATCAATGGCTATGACCACGCGCTTATGCATAAAGCGCTTTCGCGATTTCTCATTTTGTGAATTTCAACACTATGCTCCGTTAACCCCAAGTCAGCGAAATTTCGATTGCTTGCCACATGTCCTATGATTCCATGGTCCAGATCTGATCTTGATTCAACGGCTGCGATTGAATCGCGATTTCGCATATCGCGATTTCGACATTCTTGTTGCATTGTTTTCTTTGCCTCTCCATGTCGTGATTCACGAAATTCCGATATGGAGTTAGATCAACGGTTCAGATCTGATCTTGATTCAATGACTGAGATTGAATCGTGATTTCGCATATCGTGATTTCGACATTCTTGAAGTTCATTGTTTTTGTCACTTCAAAGTCCCGATCCACGAAACTCCGTAATGGAGTCGAATCAACGGTCCAGATCACATCTTGATCTGACGGCTCAGATTAAATCGCGATTTCACATATCGCGATATCGGGATTCTTGTTGTTAATAATATTTGACATCTCCAACACTCGATCCGCGAAACACTGAAATGGACTGGGATCAACGGTCCATATTTCATCTTGATCTGAGGGCTCAAATTAAATCGCGATTTCGCATATCGCGATATCGGGATTCCTGTGGTTGATATTACTTGACATCTCCAACTCTCGAACCTCGAAACTTCGACATGGACTGGAATCAACGGTCCAGATTCAACCTTGATCTGACGAATCAGATTAAATCGCAATTTCGCATATCGCGGTATCGGGATTCCTGTGGTTGATATTACTTGACATCTCCAACTCTCGATCCCCGAAACTCCGATATAGACTGGAATCAACGGTCCAGATTCAACCTTGATCTGACGGCTCAGATTAAATCGCGATTTCGCATATCGCGATTTCGAGAGGTTAGGGAACCCTGTTCCTTTGACTCTCCAGTCAGTGAAATGACGATCTATCCCCACGTTTCCTACCCGTAAATGGATGGTCCTCCCTCTTTCAGAATTTTGTACGCCCGCTTCTCCTTGTTATACTTTAAAAAGCGTGCAGGTTCTCCTTGATCCAACGATGGTTGGGTCCTGCGCTTGGATCTAATGTCTGAGATCTGTCCTCCTCTTTAATGCTCTTCTTGTCTACATTCAGATCTGACGGCCCTCGTTCTTTCAGGAATTTTGTATGAGATCCAACGATCAGAAATGATTCTCAAACTTTACGGGCCTTTGATCATTCGATCAATGTTGTGTTTCCTTTGATCATTAGATCTTTCTGAACTCAGGCCATCTTCATTGTTGTACTTTTCATCAATGACAAGCGTTCACTGTCTGTTAGATATTTTCCATTCATTGTCTGTTAAATATTTTCCAACATGTTGGGGAACGATGCCTTGGAAAACTTGCCAAGTGCACACCCTCTGCAAACATCCTGATGCTCTATGCTAATATGTGGCACTCCGATCACAACCTCTCTCAGTCCTCCAAGAACCCCATTATGTAGGTGGGCCATCCTACGATGCCATAACTCACACAACTGTCTGTTGTTTTCGCTACTAGCCACCAATGAAAGAAGTGGCTGAAAAAGTAATCTATACAGATCTCCCTCTCTCAATCCAATCACCTATCCTGAGTCTATAGAAGACCCTCAAGGATATATCAGTGCCTCTAAATGAAACCTCAAAACCTCTATCCTGGAGGGTGGAAACTGAAATCAAGTTATTCTTCATCCCAGGGACGAAAAGAACATCAGTAAACGATATAGGTGGCAAGTTCTCTCTCCTGAAAGAAACTGTGCCAATCCCAACAACTGTGACTACTCTGTTATCTCCAAGAGAGATATCTATCCTAACCGCAGTGCCTCTGAGATTAGAAAAATTCTCTCGAATACCAGTCATGTGGCTCGATGCCCCGCTATCAATATACCATATATGTGGTGAATACTCAATTGAACTGCAGCACACATGAAAAGCACATTATTTATGAAACTGAGTCTGAAAGTTTGTCTCCTCTGTTGTAGCCGTTGTACCACCCTTCTTCTTCTTCCTTTTCGGACACTGTCCAGCATAGTGCCTGAACTTCTTACAAACAAAGCACTTCACTTTGCTCATATCTCTACCTTGACCACTCCCCTGACCACTGCTACTCTCTGCTCCTCCACTCCTATGTGGCAGGCTCCCAGTCTTGGGACCTTGATGACCACCCCGACCGGCCTTCTTCTTGCCCTTTTCCCAAAGAGCAAGATCCTCCTCACCCTGACCAATCTGTTGTTGTTGCTGCTTCCTCTGTCCAGAAGCCTCTGATGCTAATCTGATCTCCTTCTGGACAAAGTCATCCCACATCCTCTCCCATGTAGGTAAGGTCTCTCTGGAAATTGTACCACGTACAAATGGACCCCACAGTTTGGTGAATCTATTCAAAGCTTGCCTCACCAAAGAGTTGGGTTCAACAACCTCGCCGACGGCTCTAAGTTCGTCTCTGATCTGAGTGAATCTACCAAGGAATGAAGTCACCGACTCATCCTTGAGCATTCAAATGCCCCTGAGTTGATCATGAAGAACCATCTTCCGGTTCTCATTTGAGCTCTCATATAGCTTGCATAAAGATTCCCACATCTCATATGCATAAGCCTTCCCCGTCACATGGGGTATAATGTGATCCCAGACTGCATCAGAAATAGTGCTCTTCGCCTTGTTGTTCCTCTTCCTGTATTCTGCCACCAAGACGGGAGCAGTGACAGGAATGGGGGGAACAACCGCCTCGACTATATCCCATAGCTCGAGGTCCTCCAAGACGAAGACCATCCTTGCCTTCCATGATGACCAATTGCTAGTCCCAGCTAGCCTGTCCTCAACTCGCATCTGAGATGCTGACATCACTACCAATCTGCAATCCCCAACTGATGTTGCTCTGCCAAGGAACACATTGTCTCACTCCTATCAACACAGGTGTGAAAAGAGACAATGTACTTTGACCTCACTCCCAACAAAATGGGTGTGAAAAGAGGTCACAAAAAATCAACCTCACTCCTACTGCGTAGGTGTGAAAAGAGATTGATCTCAAGGTGTCCAAACTGCCCAAAAATCCTCTAAAAAATTCTGCCCTCTAACAACCACTAAAGGAGTCAATGGCTGTCCTCAAAATCTGTCAGAAAGAAGTATATGGCAACCACTCAATATGTTGTCCCAACTGTCCCAAAAATCATCCATCGAAGCTCTGATACCATGTGAAAATTCCAGGTCCTATCAGCTTGCCTTCTTGGTCTGTCTTTGACCAAGCAAAGGCTCTAATTTTTCATTGTCTTTGTTTTAGTTTTCTGTTGTTTTATAACAGCCAACAGTTCATGAACTTTCAAGCTTATTGTTATGGTTATATTTTTGATTTGGGTGCTTTAGCATGTCGTTTTTGCCATAGGAAATTAGTACATGCAACTCAAATAAATATAACACACCTAATACATCGTTTAACTGCTGATAATGAAAAGATCTAAGAACTAATAGCATGCATTTGTAGACACAGTATTTTTGGTCAACATGACCTTGGACAAAACCCCCTCGGGGAAAACCAATTTGAGATCTAAATGTATATATGAGGAAAAGCAAGTAAGGGTTATAGTAAACACAATAAATGTTGGAACCTGATACAATAGCAACTCCAACTGAGTTCATACACAAGCTCTATCAAGCAGATGCACCCCTGGATGGTGTGCCCCTCATGCAAACTACCAGAACCACTGAAACTGCTCCAGAAATCATCTGTGATGCCAGAACTGAAAACCCCTACGCAGGAATGAAGCTCCAGCTGATGTCCTCACTCTGCAACTGACCTCACTGAAATCTGATGGCTAGATATCCTACCAGGAAGGAATAAGTCTGCCAAACTCATGAGCCCCTCTCAACTGTAGAATAGCTCCAATAAAATAATGAAGCAAGTTGCTCCAAGATTCCCACAGAGAAATCTAGTGGCCTCCTCCAAGAAACCTCATGCAACTGATCTCATCTCCATAGCTTGAGTTCTCGTCTCCCAACAAGCAAAACTCTCCATGAACAATGCGCTCTCCTTAGACCCTTTGTGCCCTCTTAGTGCAAGAATAGGAAACCTAGGAATGGATGGTGGAGATTCAATATGATCAAGGGTTGAGATCTCCCCATGCATCCTAAATCATAAACCCACTTTTGGGTTAAGTTTCCTAAGTCCACTTATGTCTCCAAAATCACCCCAAAGTGATTTAATACTTACTTTATCCAAAAGTGACCAAATTTCACTTTAACCAAAGTCAAAGTGAAAATAGACAAAAGTACTAGGTACAAAGTGTCATGTCCTTCCCTCATGTGCTAAGGAGGTCAAAAAAACATGGGGAACACCTCCCAAGGTAAAAATCTCAACATATACATGTGTTAATGCTCTTTATTTCTAAGCTCAAGTAACACACATAATAAGTTGAAGTGAGTTTCGGCCTTGGCAATAAATCACACTTTTAAGGCACCTTAAAATCATCAAAACACTCTAAAACACACCTAAAAATCTACCTAATTGATATATTAACTTAATAGAATTAATAGGGTACCTTAGACCACCATATTCACCATCTAAAACGGGTATTGAGTAGGGCAACGGAAGGTGATAGGCCGGAGACGGTCTCACGGTGCAAAGGAGCGTCATTTCCGTAAAAACTCAATCTTTCGGGCTGACTGTGACAACTAGGGTAGGCCTCGTTGCCTCACTTCTTGAGCATTCAGAAGCAATTTGGCAATCGGGGGAGGAGGCTTTGGTGAAACACTTAATAAGGGTAATAAAATCTTTTCAATCTTAAGAAACCCTTAACTTATTAAATTCATCAAACCTTGGGCTTAATCATCTAATAATACTTTGTGGATTGATTGAATATCTTGATCATTGTGGAATACTTGTGCTTTAATCTCTAGATCTTCTAAGTATCTTTGTGGATGTGTTGATGATGAACTTGATGTGTTGATGGTGATAATACTTTGATCTTCTTGCATCCTGCACATACATTTAAAAGGTGGTTAGCTTGCTATATTGTACCATTGTATCTTGGCATTATTTATTTGTAAGTACTTGTATCTAGTATTCTTTGGGGTTAATTATTCTTTTGTAAATAAATTTTAATTCTATTGTAACGAAACACCCTAACATCTAGTTGACCCCTTGCCCAACCTTAGGCACTAGTCTTAGTTGACCTAGGGAAAGGCTTGCTTCACATGCTAACCCTTGCATATTGCATTGTTGCCTTAGCATCATAGGATAGACTCCCTCTAAACTTAAGAAATTAAAATCAACTACTAGAACTTAAACTCTAAACCTTATCTAGAAACTAGGGTCTACCCCCCTTGGCTTCCCTAGGAGTGAGCCTAGACGGAAGAGGTTCCGGTCAAAGTGACAGTGTGGGCTGTGAACCTAGGCATTGTGCCTCCAAGGACACACTAAGTGAGTCGTACATAGCTCATGTTTGCAAGTGTGTATAAGGACGGAAACATGAGCCATTGTCGGGGAGGATTGAGTCATTCTCTCTATGACATATTTGTAAATAACTATTCCCAAAGCCCTTATCCTCAAGTTTACTTAGCGACTCCACTGAGGGTAGAATCCCTCATCTACCTTGGATGATCCCAAGAAGATCATATGGTGACTCCACTGAGGGTAGAATCCTTCATCTACCTTTGATTATCCCAAGAAGATCATATGGCGACTCCACTAATATCTTTTAAGGTGTCATCCTATTCTCAACTTTGTAAGATTGCATATTCTCAAGTGATGGAATTCACAAAATGTTTCCCTCTAGATATTAAGGATGTTCCTGGATACCCAAATCATTTTTCTCTGGATTGGGGGAATAATATCTGAAATTTGATGGGAGCCCATCCTTGGTTGTTACTCATCTTGCGAATTTCTTGAAGTATGTTTCAGAGATAAATGTGATGTGTCAGGATGTGCTAATAAGATTGTTTTTTCTATCTCTGGAAACAAGAAAAAAGAATTGGGTTAAGCGTACTCTCAGCCCGAATAGTATATCTTATCTTACAATCTTCATGAAAGAGTTCCTCAAAGGATAGGCCTAGAGAGCACAAAGATATGAAGATATTCTCCACGATCTCACAGTGGCCCTCCAAAGGGAAGGGTTATTTTCTAACCCTTTTGAGGAAGATGAAGAATTCATTGAGGAAAAAAAATTTGAAGAGGAGATTCATGAAATGGGTTACCAAACCCTTGAAGAGGAGCAAGAATCACCTCATGATTCCATTGAAGACAACGAAGATTTGATTAAAGAACGAGAGCCTGAAGAGGTAACTCATGAGGAAGATCGCCAAATACATTAAGTGGAACATGATCTTCCTTGTGAACCTGTTAAAGAGCATTTTGATGAAGCATGGCATGTTGAAGACCCAAACCACAGAGAGGCCCCTCATGAAGACAAGACGTCGATAGTTGTTCCTCTATCTAATGAATATGAAGTCATTCAAGCTTCCATTCCTCCTGCACGTGAAGAAGAGAACATGGTAAGTTGTACTCTCCAAGTTTTTGATGTTGCTTCATTTCATGATTTGGAAAGTGAAGAGGTTCTAGAGGAACCCCTTGATGCATTAGACCCTTCATGCTATAATAAAGGTGATGATCCAATTTAAAATATTGATGATTTTATACATGTTGGGAGACAAAGATGGTATATGAGTTGTTTCAGTTTTGATGGAGATCCTATCTACGATGTTGAGGGTTGTCTTCAGAGAAGAGATATAGAATTGTTTCCTTTAGAACAACCTTATGTGATTGCTAGTGGCGCAGATGTTTGGAAACATGAATATGACATGATCATAGACTTGTTCCAACCACCCAGGGATGACTCATTGCAACGCTCTCATGATGGTTTCCAGTCATACCCTGGAAGTGGTGATGTATATCCTTTTGACCACTGGGATCTATCCTATGAAGAAGACTTACAACCACCTTTATGCTCTAACTTTGATGAATATGAGACCAGGATTTGCCCGGGACACAATTTTCATGACGAGAGTTTTCATCCTTCTTCTTTTCCTTCGTCTTGCTATACCACTAAGGATACAACAAGGAAACATGTTCCTTGTCCCAAGTTGTCTACAGGACAAAAAATTTCCTTAGAATTTAAAGGAAGGTTAGAGGCTTTAAGAACTTTGACATCCCATTTCTTCAACGTCCCCTTGAGTGATTATTAGTCATCCTCTAGATTCATGTTCATCCCTTCCCAAACCTCAAGGAGTGATGAGAGCCAGGATAGTCAACCTTCGTTGCCTTTGGGTCACTCATGTGAGCCTTTATCTTATCACAACCCTATTCATAGGTGGACTGAGCAATCCAGTGGGAATATGCCTTGGCATAGTTCTATTGCCCCCTCCCACTTGAGCTCGATTCTATTTTTGACTATTCTCGTAGTTATCCTGACTCGTGATTACTTTGTTCTTGATATTTTTTCTCTGGATTATAATTAAGCACAAAGGTAGAGATTTTCAATTTGATCAAATGTCGAGATGGATTCACTAGTTATATGATTGTACCTAGCATTTCAATTTTCATGTAGCATTCATGTAGGTAGGTCATTTGCATCCTGCATTTTCATTTGTATATATGTTTGCATCATGCATCCATGTTAGTAAAGTTTTGCACTCTCTTGCATGTACATGTCATTGCATTCTCATTTTGCATATTATGCATCCATGTTAGGAACTTGCATTGTTCATTGTATCGTTTCTTTATCATGTATAGTTATAGTAAAAAAAAAATCAGCATGAATTTTGATTTACTACTAACCCCGATGGATCACATCCACCGATCTTTACCATTAAAGGGTTAGTGTTTTTAGAAGTGGGCATAGGATTGCAGGTCTTGGACAACTAGAGATGCTAAGGTTCTCATGCGCTCTATAGTGACCACATGTCCCCAGGTCTTGGACAACTAGAGATGCCAATGTTCTCATGTGCTCTACGGTGAGCACATGTCCCCATGTTGGAGCCAGATGTTACCCCCCCATGCTTAGGGGTAACTACAGGAGATCATGTCTCATGGCCTACTACTGGGGGGGCCTAACAAGGGTAAAATTATGTTTTCCCACCATACTTAACACTTTCCATCCCGGAGCCAGTCACAATGTACTAAACTTAGGTAATGGGCATGGTCCATTCTCTCATGAGAAGAGGGGTTGAAGGCCCAGGTTGATTGCAACCTCTAAGCAAAAGAAGAATAAAGAAAGAATAAATGTTAAAGAAAAAAAGAAAGAATAGCAAAGGACTCTCTAAATCCATCCCAAACTTGAGCTCTACCCTTTTTGTGTTCGCCCCTATCCCAAAGCAGTGATGGTATAGCTTGAAACATTATAAAGGGGACTTGCAAATATGATAAGAGGACAAATAAAAGGGTAGATTAAGGGGTTTGGAAAAACGTAGCGCTTAGAAAGTGGTAACTCAAGAGAAAGTGCACCCTCCACAAAGGCGCTCATAGAAATGGATTCAATGACACCATAAGCCATGAAGTAAGCCCAACATGTACCACTACCACACTTACTCTTGAAGGGTTCTTTTCTTTCAATGCTTCCCTCAAGACATATCCCTCTACCTGGGTATTTTATTTCACTATTTTGGTTGGCACACCTAATAGGATCAAATGAAGGTCCTCCCATATTCAAACTTTCCAACTTACATAAAGCCCTAAGCCAGTGTGAAATTTGAAGGGGATACTGATGTAAATTATTCATGTGGCTTACATCTTAAGTAAAAATTTTGCATGATTCAAAGACTAGTATATCTTATGAACATTGGTTTACTTGATTTCATATTCTATTTTGATTTGGATTCCCCTGACATGGTTCTTTGAAGGATGCCCCAGGCTTTCACCCAAGACATTGTACCTTTATTGCAAGATACAACACATGTGATGCAAAGTAGTGAGTCACCCAGTGACTTGACACATTCAATTAGTGTCTCTAACATCGTTGGGACCTTCGACGATGGATAGATGGGATTTATTTTGACATATTTGGTCATGGTGGCACACAAATGGGCTGAAATCCCACATGTTGGGCAGTGTACCCCAAGTATTATTGCCCATTGGATTGAGGACGTTTCACCAGTGGATAGTTGGATGCCTTGCAGAGATGACATACACCTCCCTCCACCTTGGACGCATTGCCCTACACCCTAGACATTAGCCTTCCATTGATGATGATGTCACATTTTAGGGTTTGACGATGACAAGGCTTGATAACCACTTGGGGTACCATTAATGATGTGACATGACCATAGACAAGGAGATGCACCTTTTGCCATGACTACACCATAAGATAATGACACATGGCCTTGGGAGGCTCTCGCACACCCTCTTGGAGAATGACATCACCACACGTGTGACCTAGGAGGGCATTTTTTTATTGTTTTGACATTATTTATCAATTGTAAAGGAAAATATGAGGGGTCAACCCCCCCACCTAAGAGACATGAATTTTCATTTTTGTGACTTTTGGAGTGTTAGGGTTTCCTTATTTATAAGGCTAGCACTCCATTCATTTAGATCATCATTTATAAGGCTAGTAACTCTAAAAAATTTCTCTATACCTCTTTTTGTCTCTTGGATCTCATGTGATACTCTTGGAGGATGATCTTTGTGGATGCTTTTGCTTTCTTGGATGATGTATTGATGCAACTAGGGTTTTTATTTTCCTAGTAACTTGGATAAGTAAGTATTTGTTGCAATTTTATGTCATTGCTAATGTTTTGAGGTGATAATTGCTATCTTGTTGCATGTTACTTTGTCTTGGATAAACCCTATGGAGTGTTGATGTTTGGTAGCTGTGGGAGGATCTTTCCCTCCTAGATGACCTTTCTTAGATGTGGAGAAGATTCTGGAAGAAAGAGATCCATTGGATAGATGTTGAAGTACCCCAGAAGAGAAGTCATTCCAGAAGAATAAAGAATAATGAAAAGACACCTTCCCAGAAGAGAAGTCGGCCCAGCTAGAAGGACAGGAAGACTATAAATAAGGAGGCGTCTTATCTCATTTGTTCAGTCACTCGCACTCTCCCAGCTACATAAAAGCAAGGCGCGAGTTTGGAGAAGGTGACATAGTAGCGGCAATGGCTTAGTTTCTTCTTGTTAAGTCTTTTTGTATATATCTCTTGTGCGCTACTCCTTGAGGAGGTGCCCTATCTTGATATAGTGTTTTTGTTGCAGTTGTGGTGGTATTTCTAGTTGAGCTAGCCTTTGTGCTAGGTTTTATCTGTTTGGACTTACTTTGTGAACGAAATCTATCTCAGAAAGGTTGTTGGGTTTTTCCCCCATTTGGGGTTTTCCCAGGTGTTGACCGCCTCTCCAACACAGGTGGTCAAATCCATGTTCCATGAAGAGATGCATCATCAGATGCAAATTTTTCGAAGACTTTGGTTCTATTATCGCACAGTTTGTAGCTAGGTCAAATGGCTATGAAATAGAAGGCCAAACTGGTGTAACAAGAACCTATCCCACCCAATGTCACCACTATGGGAAGGTTCTTTCTCTTTAGGGAGGTTAGTCCCAGGGGAGACGTCCTTGACAACCTGGAGTTTTGAAGAGGCAAAAGTTTAAAAGTCAAAAGTAAAGTTCCCCCTTCACAAGTCACCACCAAAACGGATAGTCTCGGCTAAACAACCAATAATGAAGTGAAGGCCCAAAGAAGAACACCTACACAGAACAAAGCAACAAAAAACCAATATATGCAAGCTATGATTCAATGGGTTAGTACTTCATAAGACTACCTGATATAAGAAATTATGGCAATAAATATTGACGAAGTCAATGTTTATCAATATAGCAATGCAAATATTATCACTTCCTCAATAAATACTAAAATGACCTGGCATTCAATGTAACAAATCAACACATCATCAATTAATGCCTGAATCATCATTCAATTGCTCTTAAAACAAAACGTTGTTGCATAAAGATGAAATACTCTAGGTGTGACGTCAGCAACTTAGGGTTAGTAGTTAGTTAGGGTTTCAATTCAGAAAATAGTTTGAGAGTTTGTTTGATCACTTTCACTTCAATGCTGGAGGTCTAAGATAAGTGCCTTTGGGGTTATAGAGTCAATTTAATAGAGGATGCAAGGGTTGAAGGAGGATGGCAAAGGACTGGAGGGAAGAGTTCTGAAGTGATGCTATGGTAGGGCTTCAGAATCAAGACCCTAGGGGAGAGAGGCTCACTCTGGTGTTGCTAAAGCAAGGCCTCGTGCTCTCTCCTCCTTCCTTAGGTTAACTTGGAAAAAAACGACTAGCATGAAAGATAAATCAAAACAAGAGAGTAAAATGAGGGAGAGTGTTGCTATAGCAAGGCTCTATCATCAAACCCTAGAAGC
>ML798646.1:241234-253530 GCA_009831015.1 Picea engelmannii | reverse complement strand
ATCAACTTAACTAGATCTTATGCATGTTTAGTTCACTAAATGTTTATCTTTATGTTCCATGCTTAGATCTATAATCATTGATGCTTCATAAGTAGATGGTGTTTCTCTTTAATGCATAGATCTTTTGATGCCATATGCTTGAAATAGCTTCTTTCTTTTAAGTTGATAAGTAGGCACATCTAAACCTTTTTCTCTTTCACACTAAATGCTCTTATCTAAATGCTATTGAACATGGTATAAGTGTGATTACATATCTTCTATTGGTTGGCAAGTTGCTCTTGCCTTTTGTTTTTCTTTCAAGCTATCTTAATTGTGCATTTTAGTGACATATACATGTGTTAATGCTCTTGATCTCATAACTAAATCAACACACTTTTAAGGCCACACTGAGTTTCGGCCAAGTCACTAAATCACCATAAAAAAGTGTCATAAAGCTCTTAAAACACTCCCAAACACTCCTAAAAGTCTACCTAACTTGTATAATAACTTAATAGACTCTTTAGGGTACCTTAGACCACCATCTTCACCATCTAAAACAGGACTTGAGGAAAACAACGGAGGGTGTAGGCAGGGGACTATCTCCCAGCGCACAGGATGTGTCCTCTCCGGGAAGTACACTTGTCTTAGGGATGACCTGCGAAGCTAGGGTGGCTACACTTACTGAGCATCCAACAATTATTTGGCAATAGGGGGAGGAGTCTTTGGTGAAAGCTTAATAAAATTTGATAACCTTAAGAAAGCCTAACAACTCAACCCTGGATCTAAATTTCTAAATACGTGTGGGTTTAATAATTAAGAGTGGTTGATCTTCATCCTTGACACTTGTGCTTAACTTTATAAACCTTCTTCTTGATATATTGATGATGATGATCTTGATGCTTTGATGATAATGCTATGTGATGCTTTAACCTTTTTTATATCCTGCACAAACACATATAAACAAAGTGGTTAGTTTGTTGTTGTATTTTAGCATTATTTGAATTGTAAATCTTGTATCTAATATTTATTTGATCAAGTTATTCTTTTGTAAGTAATATTGTAATCTATTTGTAACGAATAACCCCTTAACTTAGTTGACCCTAAGACCAATCTTTAGGCACTAGTCTTAGTTTCCCTAGGAAAAGGTTTGCTTTACATGCTAACCCTTGCACCTTGCATTGTTGCCTTAGCATCCTAGATTAGATCCCCTCTAACCTTAGGAAATTAAAATCAACTCCTAGAACCTAACTCTAAAACTTATCTAGTAACTAGGGACAACCCCTCTTGGCTTCCCTAAGAGTGAGCCTGGACGGAAGAGGTTCAAGCCAAAGTGACAGCGTGGGCTTTGAACCTAGGCATTGTTCCTCCAAGGACACACTAAGTGAGCCGAACTTAGCTCATGTTTGCAAGTGTGTATAAGGACGGCAACACCAAGATAAATCTCTTGTGTTCTTTTTGTCTCTTTTTTATGTTGCTACTGCTCAGTACATGCTATATATGTTAATGGTAATGAAGTAAAAGAACACTAGTAACACTAATGCTCTATAAATAAGGAAAATCTAACTTGGGATCAGAGTTGGTTACCTTCAATATAGTTTGACCATTGGATGGAAGATCACTACATCAACACCCTGCAGCTGCTATACTTTGTCAATCTCGTTGAGCACTATCCCAAGGTCATTGGGGATAATTCCTTGAAAGTGAAATGCACCCTAACCTAGCGCACCCCCTGAAACCCTCAACATGCAGTTTGGTGAAGTGTTTGGTCCATTGTCATTGCACTGGGTCTCTACAAAACTTGAGAGTACTCTGATTGTCACACCAAATGACAGTCGAATGATGAAACTGGATGCCAAGCTCAGTGAGGAAGTTCTAAATCCAAAGTGTCTAAATAGTGACATTGACTGCTCCACTGTACTCTACCTCTACTAACGATAGAGAAATAGCTGACCATTTTTTGCTCGACCAACAGATGGGACCAAAACCCAAACTAAGCACGTACCTAGACGTGGCCTTGTGATCAGTGTTATCGTCAGCCCAATCAGAATTGGTGAAGCCCATGAAATCCAATGCACAACCTACTACATAGTGGATCCCATAACCTGTGGTGCCCTGAATATATCTAAGGATGCGCTTTGCAGCCTTCTAGTGTAGCTCATGCGGCTCTTGCATGTACCTGGAAATTTCCCCTACTACATATGAGAGATTTAGTCGGGTGTGGGTGAGATATAGAAGGCTCCCCACAAGCTATCGATACAAGGTGTTATCCACCACTAGTGTATCCTCGTCATGCTCGAGATGAACCCCAGACAAAGAGGGTGTGGCTACCGACTTGCAATCAGTCATGTGAAATATAAGCAAGAGATCCTTGGCATACTTAGTCTGAGATAGCTTGATGCCTAAAGCATCCTGATTGATCTTGAGTCCAAGGAAATAGTATAGTGAACCCATGTCCATCATAGGGAACCTGTCGTGCAGAATATCTTTGACCGCAACAATTGTTGAGGTCGAACTTCATGTGATCAAGAGGTCATTAACATAGAGAACTAGGATCAGAAAGGAGTTTGAGGTCCTCAACATGTAGACGTTCAGATATAATTTGCATCTGACAAAGTGCCGAGATAGAAAGTAGGCATCCATCTTTGCATACCATGCTCTAGGTGCCTGCTTGAGGCCATAAAGGGACTTCTTCAGTCGACATACTAAGGATGGGTTCTGAATGAACACCTGCAGCTGCTCCATGTAAATATCCTCTAAGAGATCTCCATGAAGAAAAGCATTCTTCACGTCCATCTACTAAACTTCCCACCCCCTGGCTACTACAATGGAAAGGGCCAATCGGATGGAGTCCATCTTTGCTACAGGAGCAAAGGTCTGACCATAGTCTATCTCATGAATCTGCTGAAATCCTTTGGCAACCAATGTTGCCTTATACCTTCTCACTTGTCTGTTTACTGCCTACTTGGTACCGTAGACCCATTTGCCTCTAACAAGCTTCATGTCTGAAGGAAGCAGAACCAAATCCCAAGTCTAGTTCTCGAGGAGAAAGTTATACTATCCCAAGGTCGTTGGGGATAATTCCTTGAAAGTGCAATGCACCCTAACCTAGCGCACCCCCTGAAACCCTCAACATGCAGTTTGGTGAAGTGTTTGGTCCGTTGTCGTTGCACTGGGTCTCTACAAAACTTGAGAGTACTCTGATTGTCACACCAAATGACAGTCGAATGATGAAATTGGATGCCAAGCTCAGTGAAGAAGTTCTAAATCCAAAGTGCCTAAATAGTGACATTGACCGCTCCACTGTACTCTACCTCTACTAACGATAGAGAAATAGTTGACCATTTTTTGCTCGACCAACAGATGGGACCAAAACCCAAACTAAGCACGTACCTAGACGTGGCCTTGTGATCAGTGTTATCATCAGCCCAATCAGAATTGGTGAAGCCCATGAGATCCAATGCACAACCTACTGCATAGTGGATCCCATAACCTGTGGTGCCCTGAACATATCTAAGGATGTGCTTTGCAGCCTTCTAGTGTAGCTCATGTGGCTCTTGCATGTACCTGGAAATTTCCCCTACTACATATGAGAGATTTGGTCGGGTGTGGGTGAGATATGGAAGGCTCCCCACAAGCTATCGATACAAGGTGTTATCCACCACTAGTGTATCCCCGTCATGCTCGAGATGTACCCTAGACAAAGAGGGTGTGGCTACCGACTTGCAATCAGTCATGTGAAATCTAAGCAAGAGATCCTTGGCATACTTAGTCTGAGATAGCTTGATGCCTAAAGCATCATGATTGATCTCGAGTCCAAGGAAATAGTGCAGTGGGCCCATGTCCATCATAGGGAACCTGTCATGCAGAATATCTTTGACCGCAACAATTGTTGAGGCCGAACTTCCTGTGATCAAGAGGTCATTAACATAGAGAACTAGGATCAGAAAGGAGTTTGAGGTCCTCAACATGTAGACATTTGGATCTAATTTGCATCTGACAAAGTGCTGAGATAGAAAGTAGGCATCCATATTCACATACCATGCTCTAGGTGCCTGCTTGAGGCCATAAAGGGACTTCTTCAGTCGACATACTAAGGATGGGTTCTGAATGAACACCTGCAGCTGCTCCATGTAAATATCCTCTAAGAGATCCCCATGAAGAAAAGAATTCTTCACGTCCATCTACTGAACTTCCCACCCCCTGGTTGCTACAATGGAAAGGGCCAATCGGATGGAGTCCATCTTTGCTACAGGAGAAAAGGTCTCACCATAGTCTATCTCATGAATCTGTTGAAAGCCTTTGGCAACCAATGTTGCCTTATACCTGCTCACTTGTCTGTTTACTGCCTACTTGGTACTGTAGCCCCATTTGCATCTAACAAGCTTCATGTCTGAAGGAAGTGGAACCAAATCCCAAGTCTAGTTCTCGAGGAGAGAGTTATACTCCTACATGGCAGCTTCCCAAAAGTTATTACCTATAGCCTCTACATAGGTCTGTAGATTTCAAGCTAGACCCATATAGCAATGCATGGGCATCATTGGTTCGGTAGTTGTGAGTGCATGAGGATCCTCAAACTGAGACCTCGCCCTCCTCTGATCTGTTGGATCCCCCACAAGGTCTCTTGCTCCCTATAGGGTGGTCTGCGCCCACTTGGGCATCTGTGGTGACTCAGTGTCTGCATGCTCATCATCTTCCAAATCAAATTCGGAGCTCAGATTTGAACCATGATCTGAGTGAGTAGACTTATCATCACTGGTGTCTGGTGCAGGTAGTGGTACAGAGGTTTTTGCATGTGACTCCAATGGTGCATGCAGGGGAGTTAACTCAAAGTTTCAAATTGAACACTGCGCTCAATGATGAGTCTGTCGGTAGAGGAATCAAGTAACCTATAACCCTTCACACCATCTAGATATCCCACAAATATGCATGTGGTACTATGTGGATCTAATGCTTTCCTCTTTTCAAAGGGTACGCAGGCCCATGCGTGTGATCCAGATATTTGAAAGTGGGTGACTTCTGGTTTGTTGCCGCTCCATGCCTCATAGGGAGTCTTGTCCTTAACAGAGCTATGAGGAGATCCGTTCTAAATGTGATTGGCATAGTTAAGTGCCTCGGCCCAAACCTTGGGTGGTAGAGATCTTGCATGCAACATGCAAGTGGCCATCTCCTTGAGGGATCTATTCTTCCTCTCAGCTACTCCATTCTACTGCAGAGTGTAAGGTATTGTGTGTTGCAGCTGTATACCTGCCTCTGAGCAAAGATGTTGAACATCTCGGTTCACATATTCCCCCCCATTGTCTATGCGGAGAATTTTGATATTCCTCCCAGACTGAGTCTCTGCATGTGCTTTGAATTCTTTAAGATGCTCAAAAATCTCAGACTTCTTCCTGAGAAAATACACCCAAGTGTATCGTGAGAAATCATCAGTAAATGTAAGCACGTACCTTGCTTTGTTAATGGACGGATGAGGAAAGGGTCCCATCATATCACTGTGGATGAGCTCCAAATGAGAGGAAGCCCTCCAGGCATTTCCTTTCTCAAACTTCTCTTGAGGATGTTTTCCAAGGATGCATCCTTGCCAAACTCCTTTTGAAAAGTGTATGTTGGGAAAATCGGCGACCATATTTTGTTAGCATAGTTGTCTAATGTATTTGAAGTTCAGATGGTCGAATATCTCGTGCCATAATATACTAGTATCATCAGCGTGCCTCAGTAGTAAAGAAGAATCAGATTTAGCAATGAATTTACTGAAAGTATACAAACAAGATTGGTGGTTTAGCTCACCAACAATAATCGTGGAGTTATCATGAATATCAGATATGGTTACGGAGATAGGTGTGAACTCCACCCTTTTTCTTGTACCAAAATGTGTTATCTAATAAACGGAGAGTAGATTCACAAAGAATTTTGGAACATGCAAGACGTTCTCAAAACTTCCATGTGGGAGTTCTACTCTCCCTTGGCCAATGACCTCAACTAGGGTATCATCTCCCATGAGGATGGGAGGACCTGTGCATGCAAAAATAGAAGACAAAACATTCTTTGTTGATGTCATATGGTGGGATGTGCCTGAATCTAAGATCCATGCACCAAGAGAAGACTTCATGGCAATGAGTGCATGAGAGTTACTTCATTTGGCTTGATCTTTCAGCTTCTTGGCAGCTTTGTGAATGTGATCCCCAAGGTTGTTCTTCTAAAGAACCTGCACCATCTGATCAATCTATTTCTTCATGCATGCGGACTCAGGATGGTAATTGCGGTTGCAGTAACCACATTTGGTCTTCCCTTTCTTTCCTTTCCCACATTTGGAGCCTGAGGAATCATCGAAGGGTTTGGAGTACCCTTCCTTCTTTGGCTCGGCATGCGTCTTTCCCTTGTCTTTTTGCTTGGTCTTTGGATTGCATGCGTTGTTGCTTTCATGCACAGCAAGTGCATGTGCATTGGGTCCCTTGATTATCCCCATTTTGATGATCTTATCTTGTGCATGTGTGAGGGCTTCAATAAATTGATCCAATGTCGTCATTTTCCAAGCCGCTCCTGAAGTGAATCTGTTTGTATGAAATGATGAGACGAAAACAACATAATTCGGACCAAGTTTTGCTAAGATAGAAAGGATTAACTAATTCTGTTGAATGGATTTGTCTATTCTGCATGCCTTTAGATGAAGGAGGAGGGACTTGAACTTCATAAAGAAGTCTTGGATGTTGTCAAAATTCCTTGGATCTAAGGAATTTAGCTCGACCTCGAGCATATGGCCTCTCATTTCATCCTATTTTCCAAAGAGATCCTCCAACTTTGTCCAAATCTCATATGGTATGGTACAAGCTTCAATGTGAAACAGAAGCTCGGGGGACATAGACACACAGAGGACGTCGTAAGCCTCATCCATGTGGTTGAGATACCTGTTCTTCTCGACAGAATAGGTTATCTCAACCACTGTAGCCATGGTAATCCGGTACAAGCCTCTGTCTCTGAATTGATGCAGAATTTTTAGCTTCCACTCGAAGTAGTTATGAGGCATGAGAAGTACTGTCGACGAATAATCCATCTTTTCTGACTACATCTCCCTTTTGGACTTGCAAATAAGATGCCTATGTGCCTTTCTCCTAGCAACCTGTGGCCTCTGATACCATGTAGAATTGTGGTGAAACCTGCACAGAGAATCTAGCTAACATCTATTCGTACAAAGCTTGCAAATTGAGAGAAGGAGAGAAGAGATGAGAAAAAAGAATGAAGAATCGTATTCACTAATGAGTAAAATGGTAAAATAGATATACTCTACATGAGAAAACTAACTCGCCATAGTAGTGATCTAGAGAGATCTAGAGAGATCTACACACTCACAGACAAACTCTGAAGTGAACTGCCACCTAGTCCTAGTTAATTGGCCATGCGATCATGAGTTAACTGACTAATCACTAGTGGAGTGAGTAGAGAATCATGCATGCACGTGTGTGATGCCTTCTTGGTGATGATTCCAAGGTAAGTGCACCCTCATGGTGATGATACCGAGGTATGTATGCAACACTTGGTGATAATACCGAGGTTTCCATGCAAGACTCCACTTCACTAGTCTAACTGCGATGTAACTGACTCGAGACTAAAGAGGCTGTGGCACCCTCATCTAGGGGAGAATATCTCTAACCAAGGCCCCCCTCAACATAGACTAGTCCACCTAGGAAAATAATACTAGGAGAGTGTGTAATATCTCCAACACATTTGCTAGATTGAGGATTTCAATGCATTGATGACAGGATCCTTGCATGGATATCTAAGGATTATCCATGTAATTCGCATGGCCCGTGAACTAGTGTGTCATGTAGTCATCTATTTGGTCAACTATTTAGTTTAACTTTGATCCTACTAGAAAAATGTGTCTTTCTTCATGGTTTTGCGCTTCATGTGCTTCATTGTGGTAGTGTATGTTGATTGGTGATGTCTTAATGTAAACCTCTTCAATTGTGCAAGTGGACGAAAATGATGTGATAATAGTGAGCTAGTTCGAATCATTCTGAATGGATTTGGTCCATCATGGCATCACTTTGTTTAGTGTATTTGCGCTCGTGAGAAGTTACCCACAATTGAAAAATGTGGGATGATTTCACCAGAGAGGAGACAAGATTAGAGACAACTTTAGCCAGTTTCGAGAAATCTCAAGACCTAGTCCTCATCAAGAAGGTTAGGAAAGGAAGAAAGAAGGGAGGATCCGAGAAGGGGTAGAAGAAGAAAAAGGACTCAATATCTTGGAACCATGGGAGGAAAGATATAATCCATGTGAAGTGCTTTAAGTGCCACAAATTTGGTCACTATGCCTCTTAGTGTCCTGAGAAGAAGGGGAAGGGTAAGAAAAAACAACAACAAAAGCAATTTGCAGGGAGTGCAGAAGCTTCCATAGGTGTTGATGAGATTGCATCCACATTAGAGTCAACCTACTCCATGGTATCACGCCTTTCCACTAACATTGTTTCTAGTGTCAAGTGGTATGTGGGCAATGAAGCTTTGAAACACCTAACAGCCAACAAATCAACTTTCTTCAACCTAGAATAACGAGATTCCTACATGCAAGTGAAGCTTGGTGATGATTGCAACTACCTAGTGATTGGAATGGTTTCTATCTCATTATGCATGCCAACGGGAGAGGCTCTTGAGGTACATGAGGTATTGTATGTTCCTAGTATAACCAAGAATCTTCTTTTGATTTCTTATCTAACAAATCTAAAGTGTATGGTTGAGTTTGATGATAATCATCAGAAACGCAACCTTGATCCTGGATGAGTTTTGACCAGAGGAGTGTGCGAGGGTGGACTTCACAAGTAGTTATCAGATCTTATGAAGCATGGAGCTTTGGTGCATAGCAATGACAATCTGTTGGAGCTTTGGCACAACCAATTAAGTCACTTGCACCATGGAGCTTTACCTCTCTTGAAGGACATGGTGGTGGGATTGCTTGATTTCAAAGTGGAGAGGACATGAGTGTGCAAGGGATGTGCAATTGGCAAGCATGCCAAGACTGCTTTCCCAAGAAAAGAACGCAGATCAAAAGGGATTCTTGACTACTGCATTCAAATATGTGTAGACGAATGTCATTAGCTTCATTAACAAGTAATATCTATTATGTTTCTTTCACTGATGATTCTTCTAGAAAAAACTAGATCTATTTTGAAGACCAAAGATGAGGTTTTTAGCAAATCCAAGAGTTCAAAGCTCTTGTTGGGAACCAAACAGGTAGGAAGATGAATGAACTTGGATTTGATAATGGAAAAGAATATACCTCCACATAGTTTGATTCCTTTTGTAAAGAAGAAGGAATCGAGAGGTAGTTAACAATGACTTACAACCCGCAACAGAATGGGGTTGTTAAAAGAAAAAACAGGTCCATTGTTGAGCTAGCCAAGACTATGGTTCATGACCTAGATTTGCCTATGTTTCTTTGGGTAGAGGCATACAGTATAATTGTCTACATCCTAAACAAGTGTCCTCGGAGGGTGTTAAAGGACAAAACACCATACAAAGAATTCACTCGTGAGAAACCCAAGTGATCACACTTTCATGTTTACGTTTGTCTTGTATATATTCATATTCATTAGGAAAAAGAACTAAATAGAAACCCTCTAGTTTGAAGGGTGTTTTTGTTGGATACGATAAGCCCTCTGAGGCTTACAAAGTCTACATTCAATGACAACAAAACAATATTAGTGACCCGAGAAGTGAAGTTTGACAAGGATGCATGGTCCTCAAGGTCTTAAGAGCCTTTGGAAAAGATGGAGGGAGAAACAATGTTGTCCCAAAAGTTGATCCATAGAAATTAGAAACTTCCAAATCAGAACAAAGAGGTTTTGGATGATGGAATTGATGCTTTGATACCTTCCAATGCAACCAAGTAGCCTGGGTGGCTTACCTAGACATTGTAAGGTGCACAAGAGAAAGTTGGATCTCCAAAGACATTCTTTCGAGTGAGTCATACACCTAAAATGTTTCCTAATTATATTGCATTGATTGCTTCCATCATTGATGAAAAGCCTTCTAGTTATGAGGAGGCAACATGTGAGCAGGTATAGAAAAATGCCATGGTGGATGAGTATAAATCCATCGTGAAAAATGATGTTTGGGAGATTGTGCCAAGACTAGTGGGGAAGTCGGCGATTGATTCCAAGTGGTCTATAAGGTAAAGCATGCTATAGATGGCATCATGGAGAAGTACAAGGTTCAGTTTGTGGAGAGAGGATTCTCCCAAAGAGGGGCAGTTAACTATGAGGAGACCTTTGCTCCAATTGCCAAGTACACTTCCATCAATCCATTTTGTCTTTAGCAACCATTTTTGGCTGGCATTTATATCAGATGGATATAAAGACAACATTTTTGAATGGTCTAATTGAAGAGGAAGTATACATCAATCAGCCAAGAGGCTTTGAGATGTATGGAGAAGATACCCATGTATGTACATTGAAGAAGGCCCTTTATGGGCTTATTGACCACCTCTTCAACTAGGGGGTCAACTCCATGTGCCATGAAGATATGCATCATCATATGCAAACATGTTGAAGACTTTTTGGTTCTACAGGGCAATTTTTGCTCCAGCACACAGTTTTGTAAGCGGGATTTCCGCACCCTTACGCGGGTTTATAATGTAATAGGTCTACATGGATCATGTTAGGTCAGTTTCCTTAGGGTTTCTTCATTAGAAGAGTTCATTTCACTAAGTGTTTTTTATCCTCGGGAGGTTAATGTGGGCTAACCAGTCGGGTTAATCTCCCTTGAGTTTTTCACTCCCACCCAATAAATCCTCCAAAGTGGTGAAAGACATTCTAATGAATTCATTCCTAGGTAGTTAGTGTTTAGAAATGTTTTAAATGACCATGTAAGACAGCACGCGAAATTTCACAGAATTCCATCAAGTTTAGCCAGGTTTTTTTAAGTTTCGGAATTAATTAATTAATTAATTCTGGGTATTTTATGTAAAACTTAGGTCCCGGGATTTTTGATAGGGGTATTTGTACTCAAAAGAAAGCTAATGAGACCCCCTACACCCGTGGACCAAGTTTCAACTCAGTCGGACAAGTTTTGTTAGGTTGTTTGTCCACTTAGGGGTTTTTTCGGAAAACGGTGATTTTAATTGCCAAACCCAAAACATGGGAAGTTGTAATTTTTGTAATAATAGTCCAAATCAAGTGAAGTAAGTGGCATTAATGTTAAGGGAGACCCCACCATACGTTTCCTACCCATTCCTACCCTTTTTAAACCCCCATTTAATTAAAATTACCTTTTAATTAAAACCCATATGAAGCTTACGTCTCCCTTTCCGCACATGAGCTTTTATTAACTCTTTTAAATGGTTGAGGGCCCCTCCTCATGAGGTGTTCCCTTCCTTCTTACCCATCCACTCGATCACACTTGGGAGTGTGGCCACCACACTCACCTCACACTATGACCTCACCTTATCTCACACACTCTTTGTGTTATGCGTCCCTACTCCCACGTGGTAATTAGAAGCTCCATTAATTTAATTTTGTGGGCCCTCTCCTCCTCCTCTCACGTCCCATTTGGGAGTGTGTCCCACACATTCCCCCATTCTCCATCCACACGTCACACTCAACCTCACATTTCTCTCACTTTGACTCACGCTTTCGCCTTGAAAGCTCACGCTTCTCTTGGCAACTTACGCCCCCATTGTTGGAGAAGATGGAAACATAGCACTTAGATGGAAATTGCCTTGGATGCAAGCGTAGGACTCCTCCTCTTGCCAAATTCGCCCCTCCTTGTTTGCTTTATCCTCATCCAACTCACTCCACTTTCCATTCCCCTCACCCTAAAAGCCATGCATCTCATTGATTTGTATTGTCTTTGAATTGTCTTCACCTTTGAATCTTTGACACTTGTCAAATATCCAAGAGGGGTCTCTTGGTCCCTCGAGGATATTTAAGAGACCTCTCACTCCCTCATTCTTCACCTTTCATTATTGCACTGTTATGCTACTATTTTCTCACCATCTCATTCTCTCTCTCTCATTATTATTGTCACGTTTCTTCATTGGTGTAGCTCTTGAAGAACTTGTAGCAATTAGTTGCTACAACTTCTTCCATTTGGATAATAAAAGAGAATGCTTTGGAGGATTCAAGGATCTCAAGATTTGTCTGGGCTCTTTACATGTATATGAGGTGAAATCATTTGGTTTTAAATATTTGTGTGATTATAGGTAGATTGTTGGGTAAATTAGTTTACTTAACTAAGTTTAGTGATTGTATAATTGCTAGTTTATTTGATCTGCATGTACTAATGATTGAAATTAGTTTTGATTATTAATATATGTCATCATTATC
>ML798646.1:157836-191517 GCA_009831015.1 Picea engelmannii | reverse complement strand
CGGTTTCTACCCTTGACTCAAGCTATTTTAACCTTTCCTACAAACCGTGCGATAACAGGCTCCAACACTTCTGGTGTGGAGTCCTCTCTCCCTGTGGCCATATACCACACCGGCTGCGATTTCACAACACCGCTATACCTCCTGAGCTGTAAGCACGTCAAATAACTCCTTGACACATCTGGAGCATTCCAGGGTCCGAAATCGGTCCTCCAGACTCAATTTCTCCTCACACCCTCGGTCCAAAGACCACTCGACTGGCCCATCTAGGCTCAGCGTCGAAACCTTGGCTCTGATACCAAATTGTAGCACCACTTTTCGGTGCCAAGGCTTAATCACTCCGATACCAAATTGTAGCAACCTTTCTGTTACCATACTTCCCGGAAATATAACACTCACTCTCAGATTATAAAACAACATGCATTTAAGCAATGAAACACATTTAGAGCTCAGAGTAAGACTAAAAATTACTGCTATCATAATTTTAAACATGGCATTAGCATTAATTCATATGCACAGCAGAATACATGATAATTATAAATACACAAACATGCAGAAACATAATTAAAACATCATCTGGTACTTATCTTTGAAACAGTGGTAGTTCCACCAACCAGGTGCAAACCTCCCACGAACCTCCCAGCCTTAGACCACACTGCTCATCAAGCTCAGCGGTGGGTCACCCCCGAGCTGGGACTAAGCTCCACCCCAAGGCAAGGAATCCTAGGCTAGGCTGAGATTACAGGGAAAACACCCAATCACAAGAAAGGAATTCTCTCCCAGAAACCACTCATACTCACTGCCCACAGACTCTCCTTCCCCACATGCCTGTTCCACCCCAGGAGTATACACCTTCTCTATCACCCAGACAGTCCTTCGGCTACTAACCTCCCTTGCCTTGGGCTTCAGCAACAGACCGGACCGGAAGTCTCCGAGCTCTGTGGCAGCTACAGGGTTCCTTCCAGGAGTTCTCTCCTTCCTCTGCACACTCTCACACCTGGAGAGAATGTTGTACAACTGGCCAACAAGCCCCACGTAGTCCAGCACTGCATGGCCACAACAACCAACGGGGAAAACAGACACGGGCTTTGCAACAAGTTCAACAATGGCGGATGGTTTCACGGATATGGCTTCGGACAAGACTCCACGCATAGGCTCGATGCTCAGATAGAGGATGCCTCGGCTTTTCAGAAATTAACACCAGTTATTCCGAATCAACACACAGACTTTTTTTTGTTCAGAGGGCGTACGGGGTATTCTTGCAGAGGTCGGACCGGTCGTACTGTTCAGAAGATCGGATCGAATGGAGGAGAACCCCCATCACGGCTCATCTCAGCCTTTTATTTGCATGGGCCAGGGTTGACATTTGTCACCCATGCAACTGCATGCGTTCCTTCAGCATGCGTTCCTTCCATTTGGAAGTTGCTTGTCCTTCCAAAAGAACTTAGGATAAGACATATTATTCACATGTCTTTTGGAATAATATTAAATTATTATTCCCAAGGCTTAAGCCCCCTAGACTTAACACTTAGCCCCTTTTCCCACCTTCCAGCCCCTAATCCCTTGCCCTCTCTATGGATGCTTAGTCCCCCATCACTCATTCATCGTGTCGGCCTGCACACGGCGGTGTTTATATTTTATTAATGTGCTGCATACATACAGGTACAAAATCAGACCCTTGGCCTACAACCCTTAGGCTCTCTGGCCTAACAATCACATAAGCCTACCGGCTTATACAAACTTGGCTCACCAACCTATAACACATATTTGCAATTCATTTCATATACCAGATTTACAAAGGGCTCGGCCTTGGGGACAATACAAGACCCCTGAAAGGGCCCCCAGTATACGACTGGGGTTCTTGGTCTAGGACCAAGCAGTTAAAGCCCCTAGATAAGTCTAGGGCCCCTGGACATGGTCCAAGGTACCCATGCCTGGGGCATGAATTGATCCTTGGTCTTGGACCTTGGTGGATAAGACCCCAGAAAGAGTTTTGGGGCAACGTGATCCTCGATCAAGTATTTTGTTGGTGTATGACCTTCCCTGAAGGAGGACATGACCACATGAGGGATGTATCCCATATGCAATGATGATAAAGTAATAAGGTCACCTTGAAAATGAATGAACAAGTATTGCCACCTTGTAAACCCTCCTAAACCCTCTCTTACCCTTGCTTGTGTTGGTTTCGGGTTTTAAGTTGTTTTGTCTTAAGGGTTAAATAAAGTTTAAATTAAATGTTACTTATACCATGTTTAAATTATTTAATTTAAACATGTTATATTTAATAATTATTTTAATTTAATTTATAATTTTATTACCCTAGCCAAAACTATAAATAAACCCCCCCCTACCCCTCACAACCTACCTTATCATTTGTCATGCTCCTAAAGTGTGTGGATCCTCTCCTCTTGCTGCGGCCCTCTTGTTATCTACTGTTGGAGTGTCTTCTTGTTGCGGCCCTCTATCCTTTTGCTATTGAAGAGGTTGTTGGTGTTGCTGTGGCTTTCCTTTGAGGACTTTAGTGTGGTGCGGCCCCTCCTATTTGCTGTTGTGTGGGGTGACTGTGGTGCGGCCCCTCCTATTTACTACTGTGTGGGGTGACTGTGGTGCGGCCCCTCCTATTTATTGCTGTGTGGGGTGACTATGGTGCGGCCCCTCCTATTTTGCTGTGGTGCGGCCCCTTCTAATTGTTGTTGTGGTGTGACTGTGGGTGTCGCCCTCTCTTCTGCTGTGGGGTATTAGCTGTTATGTTCAGGCCATGACCTCCTTCTTTGGCCTTTGGCCTTCCTTAGTGAGGGTTTTATTCATAGAAGTTTTGTATGAGGGTTTGAGTGATTCACCTACTGTTTGTGTGAGGGTTTGACTATGTGAAGTCTTTGTGGCCCTATCCCCTTGGTGGCAAGAAAGTTCATTTATCTCTTGGCAAGAGATCCAACCTATATGATGGATCTATGAGCTGAACTTTATCTGAGCATAATTACAAATGGTTCTGCATCTCTTGTGTTGGCTGTGACTTCTTAAGAGGTAAGGCTTCAGGACAAGGTAAGCTATCTATTTATCATCTTCAGATCTGGATTTTTGTTTTGAGTTCTGTACTGTTTGATCTATCTAGATTTATGTATCAGCGTTGACAGTTAATAGATCTGAACTATATATTGAGTTTACTCTTTTGTTTCTGTAGTATGATTTACTGTTCTTGATCAGATCTGTAGATTGAGTTTAGATCTGTAGATCAGCATTAGTTTCCATTCCAGCATTATAGATATGTACTAGAGTCTTTCTAGATCTACTCTCTAACTATTGGCTATATCTAAACTAGCTTAGATCTGGGTACTTATGTTTCAGTTTTCTATGTTCTTACAGTTTAGATTTGTTTTCTGAACATATGCTCTAGTTGTTATACTTACTGAAATTTAAAAGACACTATTGTTATGCTTTACTACCCTAATTCTAACAAAGTCTGCGATAAGCTCGCGGCACACTCCACCTATAGTATGCCTGCGCAAAGAAAAAAAAACATAACCAATTTTCAAAGGAGATTCAAAATACGTTGTTGCTACTAGCAAAGTTAGGCATGTCTCTAATTTTGATTCATTACAACTTTCAGGATTTCAACTGGCATCAGTCATCTGCCATACATCTGGAGAGAAAAAGCAAAGGTAAAACACAAAGAATGTGTCACTTATTGCGACTCTTTTACAACATAGCAGTAGTACCGTCCAAGAATGGACTCTTCAAGGAGCACTATGGGACTGCAAATAACAGGTTTGGAGGATGGCCTTGCAATAAGCAGTCTGTAAAGTTTGGCCATAAAGAGCATGAAGACTCCAAACTATAACAACATTTACTGAAGCAATTTCTTGTTTATGATATCATGATTTGAATTTTGAACTGATTTGAATTTTGAACTTTGGTTTACTCATGACAAACATCTTGAAAAGGTCAATGACCACAAAATTTGGCTGAGCCACTCTTCTTATTCATTGTCGATTTTTTGGATAAGAGCAAATGTTCAAATAGGTTGACTTCAAATCCTAACCTGTTCCATTTATACTTTGAAGCTTATCTCCGTAACAAATCGCAGCCTACAAAGATGTGGTAACTATAATCCCTTGGAACAAAATATGCTCTGTGGAATGGAAAGACACCCTTCACCTGCAAGAACAAAATTAACGACTTCAATGCCTACCTCTTGGCAGAATTATAGACTAAATGGCAATTCATAGAAAGAAGTAGAAGAACCATGTTACATTTTGAGAGTTGGGTACAGAAAGCATAACCTGAACAACATCTATGGACGTTTATTATTGCTTGCATTGTTTCTTATCGACTAAGTATCAAGCTGTGATCCCTCTTAAAGCCTTGGCAACTTCATTTTCCTTGTATTCATTATAAGTTTGATAGATGCACTTTGAAGTCACTGCAAAAGTCCCTCGTCATTTTGGCAACAATGGCACACTCAAAAGACTGAAAGCACCTTAAACTGCAGACTGACAATAATTAACTGTTGTAGATAAGATAAGATAATTTATTAATGTCCAACAAATGACCAAAAAGACAGGTCAATGGGAATAGGAGTACAATTAGTGATAAAAAGTTGTAGGAGTGCCCACGGCTACTCCGGAAGCATAAAACAAAACAATACATGAAATAAAAAGAACATAAAACAAAGAGAAGAAGAAAGAACGAGATATTTGCTAGATGTCCATAAGGCAAGATGAGGGCTCAGGAGGTAGAGAGTAAGGAAGAAGATCTGACACAACATCAAGCAACAAGAATGACCCGATGCACCATCGGATGATGTCATTTGAAGAGCGTCCAGGGATGAGAGGACCTGGTTGGGTGAGCCTGGGAGGCACACAAGAGCCACGAGCAAATTTTCTCCTAACATTTGAGGCTGAAGAAAGGAATCTTGTGATATGGATTTGTCCCAGATTGGGCCATCAATCCAGTCTATGCTGGGGATGGGTACTCCTAACCCCTATGGGAAAGACTCGACTGGCCCTAAGGTGAGAGGTTGTGCATGGACTCACTGACCTGGTGCCTGGTGTGTCAATCATCGGATGATCTGTATGTTGTTAAGCTCCACCAAGTGCTGAAATAGGTTGAGGCAATTAATTTGATAAGGCGGGATCCAGAAGAAACCTGCAGGCTAAACACCTCACCCATCTAAAGAGTTAAACACCTATGCTCAGGATATCGTATGAAGGTGGATAACAGTCTCCCCAAATCCCAGAAAAGGCAGTGGTATCCTCCCCTAATCTCGTCGTAGATGGGAGTCGAGACACCTGAAAATAAAATGTTCCTCAGATTCCACCTTCTACAAATAGCATAATCGGAAATCTGAGACTAGCATACAAGTGCCTTGAATTATTGTTACAAGGAAAATCACTCTATGGCATGGGGTAAACCACAACAAATGGAATAACACGCAGAAATCAACTCTAATCCCAAGTATGTTATATAAATGAAATGCTAACAGGACAAGATCAGGAGCCTACCTCGTCAAGACATTCGATGAAGATCATCGTTGAGCACACAACTCAAAGCTTTACACCTGCAACTTGTCCTCAACAACCAAGATACGCAAGCATATGGTGATACTATATAATGTTAGCATATAAAATATCGTAATCCATTAACATTCATGACAAATAAGCCCATGGAATAATAATTCAAATATTTGCAAGATATCAATTGGACGAGAAAAGAGTATTTCTATTAAAAATAATCAACAAGTGTATAAGTGACAAACTTTTGTGCCGGCACACATCGGAACCAAAAAACTAAGTCCCTCCAGTTGGGCCTCCACCACTTCAATCCTCCACCAAAGGTAAGCTCACGTAAGGGAGACAATGAGGTCCTCCAACAAATAAGGAAGGGCTTGGGGGTTGAACAATGTGTTCATACTTTCAAGGATAAAGGGATGCAGACTCAATGTGAAGTGAAATTTCTCTAGAGTATCTTTGCTCTCAAAAGTTGAATTCTTCTCCTCCACGGTTTGGATATGGCTCAATTTATAGCCTTCAAATGGAACTGAAGGGTCGAGTCGGAGTGTTTCCAGTATATGGAAGGTCAAGGATCATGGATCTCGTGACATGACATGGAAACCCAACAATTTTTTAATTTTGAGCAAGTCACATGGGGTGAGGCAAAACTTGCTATAACAATTATACACATGTTGCTGCTGATCCTTTTTGAAATAGATTATGTTATATGATCTAGACGTTGAAGACTCATATCCAGATCTCAATGCTAAAACTATACACCTCCAATTGCATGTGAAGATCAAGGAGGAGAGTCAAGTTGAATCAATCCAATCTGAACTGAAAAGTATCAATCTCTGACTGGTGTCAAGACCAATAACATCCATACAGAGTTGACTGGTGAAAGATTCTTGCAAATGCACTCAAATAAATGGGATAGTTTCAGCAGGCTTTCATGGGTTGGATCCCTCAAAATTTTACACAGAAGCATAGTAACTGGCACGGACCATGAATCCATTATAAAACAATGTTAACCGTCGCCTCCACTTGTAAGAAACTTGCGTTCAATCACACATAAATCCCCATTACTAACGACGCTGTTTTACTTGATAGCCTTGACTTTGACACATTCCTCGGAAAACCTGCATGCCAATTTCAACTCTCCATTCTTTTGGAGTGATTTGATTAGAACACTACAAGTGACAGCATTAGCTACTACGCCATTTTTCAACATTTCTGCATGCAGCTTCAGAGCATTCCAAATGTTTCCTTCTTTGCAGTGCCCCCATATTAGGACAGTATAAGTAAAAGCATCAGGCTTCAGACCACATTCTATCATATCACTATAGAGGTGGATAGCCTTTCGCAAATTGCCCTTTTTGCACTGTCCATAAATCAGAGAGGTATAAGTAAAAATATTGGGCTTACAATTATAGTGATTTATCTGTTCATCTACTGAATCGCCATTTGTAGTTGTGACAATGGGTGATTCATTTGTCATTTTCTCCCTGAAAAACTCCATTGCCTTGTCCACTTTGTCATCCTTGCAAAGCCCATCGATTAGAGCACTTAGGGTAAGAACATTAGGCATAAGACCCTTGCCTACCATTTCATCGTGTAACTTGAAAGCCTCTTGCATGTTACCCTCCTTGCGGTACCCATCAATCAACGCCGTGTAAGCAACAACATCAGGCGTGAAGCCTTTAACCAGCATTTCATTGTACAACCCTAAAGCCTTTTCCATTTTACCTTCCTTGCAGTGCCCATCAATCAATGTAGAAAAAGTAACAACAGTGGGCACTAACCCATTCTCCACCATTTGCACACAATACCCCAAAGCTTTCTCTGATTTCCCCTGTTTGCAAAGCCCATCGATCAATGTATTGTATGTGACGCAATTCGGAACCACGCCTCTTTCATGCATTTCACACAACAGATGCTCTGCCTCTTCGACCTTCTCTTCAACGAAAAAACCTTTGATGAGTGAACTGTAAGTAAAAACATCAGGGATGAGACTCATCTTGAACATCTCCAAACGCAGCATAAGAGCTTCCTCCAAATTCCCCTCGTTGCAGTGACCATCAATCAGGCTGTTGTAAATCACAGCATTAGGTGTTATACCTTTCCCAACCATTTCAACAAACAGTTTGTTTGCTTCTTCCACATTTCTCTCCTTGCAGTGCCCATCAATCAGAGTACAGTATATAACAACATTAGACTCAATGCCTTTCTGCAGCATCTCTTCATAAAGCTTAAGGGCTTCCTTCATATTAGCCGTTTTGCAGTATCCATTTATCATAGCACTATATGTAAACAGATTAGGAGCCACATCAAGAGCCTGCATTGATTTAAACAGGTCACTTGCATCTTGCATCTTGTCTCCCTTGCATAGACCAGAGATGAGAATGGTGTAAGTGACAACAGTGGGAACAATCTTATTCGTTTTCATTTCATCGAATAATTGAAAGGCTTTCTGCAGCTTACCTTCCTTGCAGCTAGCATTAATCAAGGTATTGTAAACATAAACATTAGGACGAAGACCACTGGAAACCATCTTTTCATACACACTCCAAACCAGGTCTACTCTATCCATTTTGAGCAATGCGCTGAGAAGGGTGTTACAGGCCTGAACCATAGGCATAAATCGTCTACACCGCATCCTATAGAATACATCAATGGCCTCCTGGAATAAACCCTTTTGAGCACATGCAATTATCAGTACATCAAACACAACAGAAGTGGTATTGTTGTTATTATTATTAGTATAATCCTTCAGAGACATGTTAAGGGCGTCGAACACTTTCACATGAGCATTGTCCGGTTCACCTTTTTCAGTAAATTCAATGAACTCCTGCATCAGAACTCCGGCTCTAATGAACATGTCGGCCTTGGTGACGATATGAATAATTTTAGAATAAGTTTGAGTTGTGTGGCTGAAACCCTTCTGTTTTCGTGCCCAGTTAAAAAAGGCCAGAGCCTTTGTGGGATTCTTGACGTATGACAACACTTGTAGGACGTGAATAGGGTTTACTTCATCACCGACTCTATTGTCATTCAGAACGGTTTCCCAGCAGCTGCTTCGTGTGACTGTTTTACAAATATTAGCGATGAATTTCGTCTTGTTTTTGCCTCTGTTTGAAGTGGGTGAGTCTTCATTGTGATTGTCTGCAAGGCGATCGAACCCTTCTCTTCTGCTCGTCGTTCTTTTTGAAGTGGGTGAGTCTTCATTGTGATTGTCTGCGAGGCGATCGAACCCTTCTCTTATGCTCGTTCTTTTTGAAGTGAGTGAGTCTTCATTGTGATTGTCTGCAAGGCGATTGAACCCTTCTCTTCCACTCGTCGTTCTTGGGCCAATGCTTATGCTTTTGCTGCTGATCCCTGTCCCTGTCTGTGTGGCTTTTTTAATGTATTTCAACATTTGCCGTCCTGGACGAAACTTGTCCAAGCATAAAGTCTGCTTGGGGTGGTGCTTCAGCGTGTTCTGGTTTGTTCAAACACCCAAAAATTAACTCTGAAGTTGCAATAGTTGATTTATGGAATGGTAAAGGGAAGGGTATTGTATTCCAGGCGACGGGTTTTACAGGCGCGAGGAACGCCTAGATCATTGACTCTGTTCTACATAAACATGGCATATATATTGGGAAGAAAGGTGAAGGGTTAGCATAAAAGCCCAAATACACTTTGTAATAATCAAATGGATAGCATTTCATCTTAGATAGAGAGTCATAATCTTTATAAATATTGATTGAAAATGAAGAAGGCTGGGCGTTATACAACTTTGATCTTTCTCTGCTGCCAATAGTTCACTCATAAGAGCACAAGATCACACTCTACTATTACTAATAGTTGACTTCATTTCATTGTCATTGTGAAGTGTCCCAATTGATTGGCAAAGTTTTCAAAATGATGATTGTGCATGTAAGTTTTGGGATAGTTATTAGTTATAGTTTAAGGGGTTAGCTTAATCATTTGTCTCCAATGTTGTTGGGCATTTGGCTAATTTTGTGTCAGCACTTGCCCAATTTGAATCCTCGTGGCTTAGGTGCATTAGTCTACGTCAATGGATTTACTAAGGATACCATCTAGGAATGTGGGGAAGCACTCTTTGGCTTTTCCCACAAGGTTTTCATTCGGGAAAAAAAGAAAAAGCCGGTTAGTTCAATTGGTTATTGCGAGTGTTGCTTGGCATTTGGCTAGTTTCATGCCAACAACTGTAAAGTTTGAATCCCTAGGTTAGGTGCACTAATCTTCATTGACCAGTTTACTAGGGATACCATCCACGAATGTGGGGAAGCATCATGTGGGTTTCCTTGCAAGGTTTTACTTGAAAAAAAGTCTTGGGATGGTTATCTCTTTGACTTCGTACTTGAGAAAATCAAATGTGTATGATGTAGAAATTTATTTTTGGGACTTCTATTGCAAATTCAAAAAAAAATCACCTCTTGCTAGAGGTTTCTCATATCTAATCCCAAAGAGTTTTCACCTTGAGGGTTGATCTAAAGTATTTAATTATAGCAACAAACAACAACAAATACTTCACCTCACTATAGTCCAAATCACTTGGCAACTCAAGAGAAAAGATACCAAACAAGTGTACTTCAATATCGACAAGTTGCAACCATTGGGGGACACTTTTTCATTCATATAACAAACCTTAAATAACTTTATTACAACAATCAATTTGCCCTCTTAACTTTAAGATATATGTTAAATATATTAACAATTTTAGTCATGTGTTATGTCAAATGAGCACGAATAACAAGTGTTGGAATGTATTCAATAAAAAAGACAACACAAGCTAAAAATCAAATTTGCAAGTACACAATAACTTAACAACTAAAAACATGTCATTAATATATAAGAGATGAAGTCCATATACATACTCACAACTTATTACAAGTTCGTACAACCTCAAACTCTCTAAACCTAGCTAGAGAAAACATATAAAACCTTAGTCACCAACTCCTCCTAGTTAGCAATCACTCTTAACCAAAGTCTATTTCTCCACCAAGGATCTTCCTTGGCACCTACAATTGCATCCCACAAATGTACAAGGCATCTCCTTCTCTCTTCTCCACAACAAGCATTCTCAAGTAGCATTGGGGTTTCCACACGCCACAAAAATCCTAGTCTTCTTCGCTCACAAGCGCTACAAGATAATACGTTATCTTTGCCTCCATAGCATTTATCACAAACCTTGTCTCCTTTGCCTCCTTGGAGTAAAATACCAACCCTAGAATTTCCCTTGAACTTCTCCAAGAACCCTACCACTCCAAGACAAATATAGATAATACAAAGAAGTGTACACAAGAAAGAGAGATTAGTTCGCTTCACTCCTCACATCTCTAGCAAGTGTGTGAATGAATGAATTGATGAAAGGACTCTCTCCTTCCTCTATTTATATGAGAGGTGATGGAGACCAACAATACAAAGTGGACCTAATCCAGTACAAGTAACCTAACTCTACCCAAGTAAGGTCACATGTGGAGCGCTCCCACTACAAGTGAGACATGTCAAGCTCCAATATGAAAACGTATAACAAGCAAGGATCCAAGGCATGAACTATTTATGAGATGTATCCAACACTCCACCTTCTCAAGCCTTCAAAGCTCCAACACTCCCCCTATTCCATGTGCTCTTTCAGGTCCACCCCACCTACACAACCTAAGTGTCCTCGATTCAAACACAGGCCTCCAAGTTAGCAACCAGGTGTCGTCGTGCCATCTAAGCTCAACGCTCCTCCACCAAGATAAGTCATCCTCGTAAGAAAGCAACCAACCTTGTTGTGTGTACTACATGAAGAAGTCACCAAACTATCTAGGTCTTCAACACTCCAAGAAAGAATGTTACATAAGCATCCATATAAGGTCAAGCAATCAACAAGGAAGTCACCTCCCATGTGTATGTCCATCATGGCACAACCAAGGGTCATCCATACACCTTGCACCTCATATCACATGAAGCACTCACAAGCATGGTGTAAATGCTTTTGGAGTAACCTTGAAAGTAACACTCCCTCTTTACAAGGAAAATGTTTTCACCAACATAAGTCGACTCCCTTTGCAATTCAACCAAACTTGGAATCTACAAATCTGAACTTGTTATAGCCGCAGAATCAACCATTGGCTCTTGGAAAGGAAATTAACACAACCATCACATGCCTCCATAAATATTCCACACCTCACCTCCTCAAAACAACAAGAAGGCTCACGGGTGGAAGAAGTTAATGCAACATGGTTAGCATATCTCCTAGGAGGTATACTCGACCTCACTAGTGTTGGTTGTGGAGCTTGATTATCTTCTTGATTCGAAGGTTTTGTTTCAGCCACGTTTGGATCCTAGTTCTTGGGGGGGTTTGTGTTATATTATTTACATGATTAGCCCCACACGCTATTATGTTACGTTGGGTGCAATGAGGGCAAAGCCCCCGAGAAAAAAAAATCGCCCCTAAGCAAAAAAAATCGATGGTTTTTTGCATCCATTTTGGGTGGTTTTGGCACATGGTTTTCTCTACCCATGGATTTATAATTCCATTTAAGGAATTAAGATTGTAATCTAATCCAAGTAAATGGATTAGAGTTTTTTTAGGATGCCGCAGGATCCTATATATTATATTGTAATTTCGTAGTCAATATGGATCGTTCATTATTAGGTCACAAATCTTACTTTAGAGTTTATGTCAGTACCTTTTTCCCTAGAAGGCAACCCTTTTTAAAAAATAAGGCATTGTATTGCAGCTATGTATGGTGAGAGATTGTAGTGTGTCTAGGAGAGGAGATTGTGAGAGAGTGAAGAGGAGGTTGCAACGTATGTATTGCAAGTGTTGTCCCTTGATTTTGTTGGACATAATAAAGGAAAGATTGGTTGTTTCTCTGTGGATGTAGCCCATATCAGGTGAACCATGTATATTCGTGTCTCTCTTGAATTGTGTTCTTTTGTGTTTTATTTATGTATTCATTTTGATTTGTTTTGTTATTGTTGCTCTGCAATCCTATTCCTAACAGCTGGTGATATGGGTGCTACTACATGCTCTTATGCACCTTGCAATATTTGGGCAAGCCATACTGGCTTCCTATGCACTAAGGTAGAAGGTGAGGGCATATCCATCCCTAATCTCACATTGTCCACCCATGAATCTGAGTCTTGAATCTGAATCAGATCCTACCTTTGAATCGACCTTTGAAACAATATCCTCCACATTCCCTTCAATCTTTGAAGGAGACCCCTATGAACTAGAAGACTTCACATCCTTGTCAAAATTTACATCTATGCTCACCACAATCCTATGATGTGCTAGAATGTCGATTATGTAAGCTTTGGAAGTCTCATCATATCCATCAAAAATACCCTTGATATGCAAGGGTTCCATCTTCATCCTCTTCTCCTAAGGTACATGAATATGGCTTGGACAACCAAATACATGGAAATGTGATACATCTAGTTTCACACTAGGGATGCCTCCTCTCATGTATTGTCCTTCAAGATTCTATGAGGACACATGTTCAAAATTTACAAATTGTATTACACTCATTTTCCCAAAGACACATGGACAAATCCATATCATGAAACGAAGACTTAGTAGTTTTAATAATAGACGTGTTCTTCATCTCTGCAACCCCGTGCTATTGTGGGTTGTGAGGCTTTGCAAACTCCCTCTTGGTCCCTACTTCCCTACAAAAAGGATCAAACTTCATATAGGTATACTCACCTCCATTATCAAAGCAAAGCACTTTGATCTTCTTCTTTGTTTGATTTTCAACCAATGCCTTGAACTCTGTGAACTAATTGAACACCTCGTCCTTAGTTTTCAACAAATAAATCCAAGTCTCGAGAGAGAAACCGTCAATAAAGGTGACATAATACAAACTACCTATCAAAGAAGAGGAAGACATGGGTACACACACACACACACACTAGAATGGATAAGATCAAGACTCGCTCTCAATTTATGCTCACTACTAGGGAAAGTAGTCTTGACATGCTTGTCAAGAGCACATCCTCTGCATATTCCTTCCTTCTCTATCTTGAAGTTCGATAATCATTGCACTAAGTTCTTTAAAATCAAAAGCACTTCACAGTATAAGTGACCAAATAGCCAATGCCACAACTCACACAACTTGGTACTATCATGTACCAAAGCACCATGCTTCACCATATTTGCTTGCAACCTATAAAGACCTCCAATTCAAACTCCCTTTTCCATGGCATTGGTTCAATCTTTAATGATGAAATTTCGAGTATCAAACTTGGCCACACAATGAAGATCTATCATTCAGGAAACTGAAAGAAGATTTTTCTTCAAACCAATAACAAATAGAACATCATTCAACTCAAGAACGTCACCTAATGGCATCCAAAATGAAATAGAGTCCAATCCTCTCACAAGATAAGTAACATAATCACCCAACTCCACACTCATACTCTCTCTTACTCTTGAAGTCTATTGGAGAGTGTCCTATCATAAGTCATATGTCGCTATGCCCCTTTATCAACATACCATCCAACACTTGACGTGGCGTTAGAAGATAACCAAGAGACCATGGTGAAGGTTGTTTCAAGTGAGGATGATAACTTATCCACTCCTACTAGAGTTCCTACAATCCATGCATCATGAATCTATTGTGTAGCCTTCCCCTTCTTCTTCTTTAGACACTAGTTGGCATAATGTACCAACTAGCGACACCTAAAACATTTCACCTTACTCGAATCTTTATTTTTGGACTTGAATATCCCATCTGGCCCTTCTTGTATCCTTTCTTACTTCCCTTCTTTGTCCTCTCGACAAAGGCTACTTCTTCTACTTCCTCTTGTTGTGTTGAATAGGACTCCAACCTAATCTCTTCCTGCACAAGGTCATCCCAAAGCTTCGTAAAGGTAGTCAACTTCTCATGAGCATAGACACCCTAGGAAAAAGGCCTTCAAGATGGAATAAGCCCATTCAAAGCAATAGACGCCAATTCCTTATATCCCACCACTATCTCCTAACTCCATGATCCTAGCCAAATAGCTCACCATTGCATCTATCTTGCTCATGCAGATGGCTGAAAGTTTGTTTCACAAGAGCCTATCTAGAGACACAAGAACTTTGAAACAAAACGATAAAAGTATCAAACATCTTCTTACTAAATGTCTTATATGTATTGTGCGGGATGAAATGATCCTTCACTAAATCAATAATGATTCACTTTGCCTTGGCCTCCTTCTTGACATGGGTGGCCAACTTTAACATATGAGAAGGTGCAATTATCTCTTTCTCAACATGCTCCCAAATCTCAACTTCTTCCATAATCATATGGAACATGAACTTCCAAGGTATGAAATTGGAAGGCCATGTAACTCGTCACACTCTATAAGACTAAGAGTCATCATCTTGCAAGTCTAAAGCACACCTCAAGGTAAAAACCAACAATAAATGAAGTAGAACAACCCTTATGGGGGTCAAACAATTCTCACGAGCACCCTAGGGTATCACACCGAATCAACATATCATGATTCAAGCACCTCTCCCAGGTACAACGCAACTGAAATATCAAACTCCCTCTTCACCGAGAGAACATTCTCAGTTAAAATAGCTCTAAAAGCATGTAGAAATTTCTATTTATTACTTTTATTGCAAATAAAAAAAATTCACCTCACACTAGAGGTTCCCCGGATATAATCCATAAGAGCTTTCGAACTCAAGGTTGATCTAAAATATTAATCAAAGCAATGAAAAAAAACTAATACTTGACTCCATTGTAATCCAAATCACTATGCAACTCAAGAGAAAATATAGCACACACGTGTACTTCAATGTTGACAAGTTTTATCCCTTAAGGGTACACTTTTTCATGCATATAACATATCCAAAATAACTTTACTATGGTAGATTTTACAACAGTAAATTTCCTCTCTTATCTTCAAGATATATGTTAAATCTCTTAACAATTTCAGCCCTATATTATGTCTAATTAGCATGGATAACAAGTGCTAGACTTTACCCAATCAAGAAAACAACATAAGCTAAAAATGAGATATGCTAGTACACGACAATTCAATAGCTGAAACACTTCATTAATATACAAGAGATGAAGTTCATGTACAAACTCACAACTTATCACAAGTTGGTGCAATCTCAACTTCTCCACACTCTAGCGAGGGGGAACATAGAAAAACTTAGCCACCAACTCCTCCTAGCTAGGAATCACTCCTAACTAAAGTTGGTTTCTCCACCAAATATTTTTTTAGCATATACACTTGCACCCCATAAGTGAAGGCATCTCCTTCTCTCTTCTCCAAAACAAGCATCCCAAGTAGCATTGGGGTTTCCACATGCCACAAAACCCTAATATTTGTCTTTCATAAGAGCTACAAGATACAATGTTATCTTTACTTCCCCAGGGTTTATCACAAACCCTGGCTCCTTTGCCTCCCTAGGGTACAACCCTAACCCTATAATTTCCCTTGGACCTCTCCGAGAACTCTAGCACTCCAAGACAAAGAGAGATAATACAAAGAAGAGTACACAAGAGAGAGGGACTAGTTTACTCCACCCCTCACATCAATAACAATTGTGTGAATGAGTGAATTAATGAAAGGACTCTCTCCTTCCTCTATTTATATGAGAGGTAGGGGAGGCCAATAATGCAAAGTGGACCTAGTCCACTGCAAGCAACCTAAATCTACACATGTAGTCTTACATGGGGAATGCTCCCTCTACAAGTGACACATGTCAAGCTCCAAGGTGAAGATGTCCAATAAGCAAGGCTCTAAGGAATGAATGCTCCACCTCCTTAAGCCTCCAAAGCTCCAACACTTCTCCTATGTTATGTGCTCCTCTAGGTCTACCCCACTTACATGATCACTCCTTCAACCCAAGCATCCAAGTCAAGCACAAGCCTCCATGAAAGAAACCAAGTGTCCCCATCCCATCTAGGGCTCAATGCCCTCCTCTAGGATGCTTAATGCTCCTCCTCCAAGCAAACTCATCCTCCTAAGCTAGCAACCAACCTCCATGTGTATGATGCATGAATAAGTCACCAAATTTTCTAGGTCTCCAATGCTCCAAGGAAGAATGCCACATAGGCATCAGTTTGAGGTCAAGTTGTTATCACCTTAAAATTGCTCACTTGCATAATTTCCAACATTTACATGTGAATACATCACTTTTGGCATGCATAATCCTCATCTCCAACTCCATTCCACCATCGTATAACCTCAAACTAGCTAGAATCAAGCTAGTTAACCCTTGAAATTGACCAAAATTGACCAAAATTGACCAACACAAATATTGGCCCATTATGTGCATGTGACAGTGCAAACCCCCCCCCAAAAAAAAATTGTGCTACTCCTTTAAATCGTTGATTTTGACTGTTTCTAGCCTCCGTCAATGCACCTAAACTCTCACGATGGGATATTTTAGTTACATATGGATCATATCAAACCCTAATTGTTATTTTTAACTTTGATCGAATCATCTATAACCACTACAAGGAAGACCATGTCAATGGGGGTTATCTACTACACAACTATAAATAAAGCACTCAAGGTCACTCTCTAGATCCATCCATCAATCAAAGTAAGGTTATGCGTTATAATGCCATTAAGATATTGAGGACCACTTCCTCTTGATTTCATATTCTAGCCATTTTGCCTTATTAATCAACCAAGGTTGGAGTTACAAGTACACCAAGGAAGCAAAGGACTCATCCCAAGGAGGGGTTTTGGATCCCATTTGACATCAACATGCTTATCCACCAAGTGTTGTTTCTTTGTGTTTTCGTCACGGTAATGGAAATCCCACAATCTTTACATTCCTTCATTCATATTAAGTAGGATTTTCTTCATGTTTTAGCTTTTATTTCATATATGATATAGGGATTGATGTGTGTGAGTAGATCTACGGTTTTATTTCTATGTGTTGCAACCATTTTTCTATGGATCAATTCACAACCATTAAGCTTAAGGGGATTTTTCTCACCCTCATTACAAATACCCACCAATAGATTGGTGACTCCACTACCAATTTGATCAAGATCTTGTTCCCCATTTGTGATTGTGTGTGTTAACCCCCCATACTTTGCATTCATAGGATTAGAACTTGAAGTTGATTTATGTTCCTATATTTATATGTTTTATACAAGTTATCTGGTTAGAAACCCTTATCTTATCCTTAGTTAAAACTTGGTAGCTTCATCTTCCTATTTTTGGTACAAAATAGTTTTCTGGCTCGTTTTCTACACTGGCCCAACACAATATCTTGGCCTTTTTATACACTCATCTAGCGCAGACTTTTGCCCTGTTTTTTGCACTTGTTTAGTGTAGATTTTTGCCATTTTTTTGCATTGGTCCAGCACAATTTTTGGGTTAGTTTTCTGCACTATCTTTAGTTTTCAATTTCTTTTAGTTTCTTGGTTTAAACAGTCTCGTTGTAGTGTCCTCCTAGGTTGATAGATGGTTGATGTTGTATTGTAATGATTTTTTATGGAAACATTGTAGGTGGAGAAGAGACCCCTAGGGTTCCCAGTATCTTTTGTTTCTAGGGTTTCTATTTGTTGCACTGCATCTTTCTGATTCAACATACTAATTACAAAACCTTTGCTTGCTTGGATAGTTTCTTGAATTTTCTTCAAATCATAGAAACTTTGGAAGAAGAAAAGTTTCCTCTTTGCATTAGTATTGGCCCTTGTATTTTGCTTTCTAATTGAGGCATCCATCTTTACTTTTTCCAGATTGCTCTTTACGTTTTTTTTAGCTTTTTATTCTTGTTTTCTTGTTGTTATAAGAAGCATGTTATTTCAAAGAAAAGTTATTTAAGTTGAAGAAAATAACACCATTTATTTCTTAGTATTTGGCTTACTCAATTTAACTTTTCATTTTAGAAAATTTCATAGTCATCTAAATCCTAGTTCATAGCTAGGTTGAAATAGAAAATTTTCTTGTTGACTTAAATTGATTAATACTCATTTTTTATTAGGAGGTTCATTTGGATAAAAAAACAAATATATTTTACTTTAGTATTTGTGTTTTCTTGAACTAGTATTTGAATTTCAAGTCTCTTTAATTGTGATTATTTATGTTTCAAGCTCATTTCCCTTTGAAGTTGGCTATGCCACAAGTACACACACTTCAGTTCATAATTAAATGCTTCATTCATGACCCCAAGCTTAACCTAAAATCAACCATTTAACTTAACTCATTAAATTCTTACTTGGGGCCAAAAGAATTGTGTAGCTAATTTAGGGCTTTGGGGATATGAATCCAAATAATTTATCACAACCATTCATATATGAAACATAATGGTTGACTGATTGGGGATCCTAAAATCCTCTCTATCGGATATTTCAAGACCTTTTTAGCAACATGTGTGCTCTTCATGGTGGACAATGCCAAGGTTGGGACCAGAGGTTTGATTGAGACTCCTAACTCTTTCAATATTGAAGTTCCCTCGATTGTTTGATTTCAACTTAAAGGACAGATAACCTATTGCACTTATCTGCGAAGAGGTGGTCATTGACCATTCTACTAGGATTCTACCCGAGTAGCTCTCAAAGGAGGGAGGGAACCCGAGAAAAATTTCTACAGGGCATCAAGATTTCATCACCCTCTATCTCCTAGTTACAACTATCTCATTCATACCTGCACTCATATCCATGGTTGATTTCATCACTTCTCATGGTATGTGTTTGAAATGGTCTCATTCTACTCTTTATTTTTTTTCTTCGGTGGCCCCTTCAACCATTCAAAAGTGAGGGTTTAGAGGATTTCTAGTCTAGGCTTGTTTGAGCCCTTTTAGTTTTTCTTTTGGTATAGAGTATTTTTCTTTTATAGGATGGAAGCTTGAATTAAGACATTGACATTGTGATTCAAACACACTTAAGACCACTTGTTGCACCATCTAAGCATGTAGTATCTTTGTTTGTCAACTTATTGCTTGATTGTTTGCTTTTGTGACTCTAGTTCTTTGATAGATTAATTGTGTCTTCGAGAGAGACATTTACCCCTAGGAACCATTGTGCCCCCTAAAAGACTGGCTCATACAATCCAAGGCCTACCTCCATTAGGAATTCTTTTTCATGTCTAACCTCTCACTCAATAGGTTAGAGTTGATAATACTAGTCCTTTTTGGGCTCATTATCTTCAAATTTGGAAAGTTCATCTTCTTTGGATTTAGAACCCTCATCTCCTTCAAGGCCATCTAGTTTGGGTGTTCCTAGAGTTAGTCTCCCTTCAACTAGTTTATCTCCATCTACCCTGTCTACAACCTTGGTTCCCATCATGGCAGGAACTAATCAAACTCAAAACCAACCTCAAACAAAAACTCAACCTACCATGCCTTAAATGGTTGGGTTGAATCTCCCAGACTTAACCAAACTTGCAAATGATCCTATCTGACATAACACTACTTGGACAACCATTCCAACCAAGTTACCTTCTGGTATCCCTAATTTCGAGGGCCATGCCAAAGAGGACCCCTCCAATCATATCATGTCATTCCATATGTGGTGCTCATTTAATAGTATCATAGACGACTTGATTAAACTTTAATTGTTTCAATGCACCCTCATAGGTGTGGCCACCAAATGGTATATTGATCAACCTACCAATACTCCTAACACCTTTGAATCCATCACCAAAGTGTTTTTAACCCTTTTTTAGCTTCCATTTCACCACCATGTAGGAATTGAAATCCTTACCAATTTTCTTCAGGCTACTGCTACACATATCATGGACCACATCCATGAATGACGTAGGATATGTGGTTTGTGTAAGGAAGAAATTGATGATTGATTCCTCATTAATTTGTTTTTTAAGTTCTTACTTCATCCCATTTCCAAATACATGGCCATGACCATGCCCAGGAGGAAGCCATACAAAAGACTCAACAATATGACTTGATTTATACCGAGTCAGGATATTTGTGCACCATTCTTCCTTGTGCTCCTCCCTTTCACTCAAGGGACCTATTTGCACCAAGGGCATCCCAAGCCGCTAATGGTGTAATTGTGTCTATTTCATAGAGTAATTAGTACCCTTATCCCCCTAGACCTAATATGTACAGTAACACATATGATGGAGCTAGTATCTCTTATCACCCGCCTTATGTAGGGTGTCCTCCAATGGCTTGCAATTATCCTATTCCTCCACCATATACCCCTCATTCCACATCTCAATTTAGAACTAGCACATCTTATTCAAGTCCATCTATGGATCAACACATGCATGGTCGTACATGTTCTAGTTTTTCTTGTAATAGGGCGGTCACAAATCCATAGTATCCCTTTCCTTTCCCTCCAAAAACAAATTCAATACCTCTAGCTACAATACCTCAACCCTCAATCAATGTTGTTCAAACCACACCCCCTCTATATGGTAAGGTGTATGCACAACAAAATGTCCCTAATTTTCCCAACCAAAATCCCAATAATAATAACAAAAAGAAGAATAAGGGGAAAGGAAAACAAAATTATCAACACCAAAATCAAGGGAATCAAGGTAACTGGAATCATCTGCCCAAAAATACTAGAGGTAATCAAAATGTTACAAATTAGAGTCAAGAAAATAACTCCCAACCAAAACATGGAAATGGCTCTCTTCTTTGTGCCATCCATCCTTGCATTCTTTGTGTTTTTTATGGACATTATACCCATAAGTGTCCACTCATACTTGATTTGTTTGGCAGCACAAAATCAACTTGTTATCCAACCTAACCCACCTTTATCATGGCAACCAACTATGTTGCTTAATCCTTTTCTGACATAAAGCTTTATATCTACCCCATAATCCATTCCTTATGGTCAACCTACAAACCCCAACCCTTCTAGAGATGGTACCTTTCAATTCTTGTACATGAACTCGATTGATATGAACTTTTCAACCCGATCTCGCCAATATGGCATGCCTCCTGAAGCATCGTCTGCTAAATCAAATGACCATCCACCCATTATTAATGGACCTTTGCATATTCCCTTACCTATTGTCGATCTTCCCCCTAAGGTTCCAAACGTTCCTTTATGATAGAATGCCCATAACTCTCATGTATGGGTTGCCCATAGTTACAATATAGTTGATGATTTAGCTCAAGCTCTTGTAGCTATGTCATCTTCCGAAGTTCTCTAGAGTTTTCCTACATAATGGAAAGTTTTGTATCTGCATTGGCTGCAGTCGATCCTTCGAATGATAGGGTTATTACCTTTTATATCGACAAAGTTGAGCCTTGTCTCCCCCCTTATGTTGCATTCCAACTTCTGGTCACTACTAGGAACATTATGATTCCTCATTGCATTTCGATGAGGGCTCATTCATGGGTCTTATGTCTACTCATGTCTAGAAGAAGTTAGGATCTTCTGATATTATTCCATCTACGATTACCCTCTATGTGTATGGTCGACCTCCTAAATTGAAGGGTTGTATTTGAATGTACCCATCTAGTTAGTTGACAAGCATGATCTTGTTGATGTTGAGGTTGTATATGCCCCATTTCAATACAATATCATTTTAGGACGCAGTTACATGTATGTGATGAAGGTGGTTTCCTCCTCAATTTTTTGTAGCATGAGCCTCCCCCGTGAAGGGAAGATCATTACCATTGATCAACTTACTTACCACAATATTAAAGATTAACTCAACCCTGATAATGTCTTGCCTTTTGTGGACGAGAACCAAAGCATCTCCTCATTCATTGATGTTTGTCCCGGAATCTTCAAGGATTCCATATTGCTTGGCACGTACTATGGTCCCTCACCAATAATGACCCCTCTTAGTCCATCCAATGTTTTTATAGTGAAAACATCCCAACAAATTGTTGCATCAACACCTTCCTCATCTAAGGCTTCATCCCCGTAACCACCTACTAAGCCCACTACTCATGTTTCTTCCACTTTATCATAGGGAGGGAATCCCACTTATATGTTTCCATTTGCTCAAGTCATGTTCTTGTTTCCCCCTCTAGGAGTAGTAAGTACTCTTTTGATGGCTACATTAAACTTTCCTAATCCCACCTTGGGGATTCCAATGTGGTACCTAGATCCTCCAACCCCTCCCATGTCTTTAGCACCAACTCCTAATTTTTTTTAACACCTATGCGCTCTGCAATTTCTACCCTCATGTCCTCTATGGACTCTACATAGGCCCAACAGATCCCTACCAATTCTAAGAAAGGAGATGTGATTAGGGAGAAACCCAAGAAATTTGGGGGCATCACCACCTCTAGACAAGTTATGGCCACCCCAACCACCACACCTAGAGATATCCCTCACTGTGCTTTGTGTAATGTCACTGACCATGTAGCCAATAATTTTCCATCACTCCCAAAATTATGAGACCTCCTTAATTCTAATGATTTAGAAGAGAACCCATCCACTCCCATTGTGGAGATCCCTCTCCTTAAATTATCTACAAATCTCATTAAATTGTTGTGTACCAACCACTTGTGTGTTTTGTGTGATACTTACGACAATTATTCTCATCATTGTCTAAAGTTGCCCTAGTTTTGGGATGCCCTCACCATCATTCATAGTCTCAATTCCTCCATAGAGGAAAATCCCACACCTATTTTGGACAATGTTTCCCTTTGATGTCAAAGGTTTTTTGGGGAAGAGGGCAACCCAATTGTAAATTGAACCTCCTCCCGAGAAACCCAATGAGAATATTATCCACATCTTTTACCTTTTAACTTACATGGGATCACTATCCTTTGGAAACTCTTCATTTTCATTAGATGTTCATCGAAGCACCCCTTCCATGCGTGTTGTTCCTTTGACCAAGTCATTGATTGAGCCTTCATCCACTTGTACCATGTCTTCATTCGTAGGAGTATCTTCTTCACATTCTTATGGTGTTGATATGGGAACATCTTCCCACCTACCTATACCTAATCATTTACCCCATCATCATCTGACGAGGGGATATCATGTTAGGGGCATGATGGTTTCTCTGACCAAGTCCCGCGTGGATTGGCTAACCATGATTGCTCTCCTTATAATAGGGTACTCATAATTTCAAGCCCTGCAAAAGGATATTTTTTGTTTTTGTTGCTTTGATACTTCACTCAGACATCTTCCCCCCCCCCTGACACATTAGTACATGTAATTCTTTAATTTGAATTTCTATGCACTTTTTTGTTTTTGTAAGTACCTTTATGATTTAGTATTAGTTGACTTGTGTGCAGGAACTCACCATGGAAGCTCTCGTCTATTTATGGTATGTGGACCTATTTAGGTAACTTTTTTCACTTGGAATATAGTTTAGCATCACTCCCTTGAGTATGTTGCATTGGTCATTCATTCCCCTTGGAATAACCTATAGGACCACCCTCATTTAGGCAAATGGCTTAGCCCATCCATTTCTTGCATTCGTCATTTACCCGACAATAGATATTTCCCTCCATGGGTGTCTTGGTCTAGTAACCCTTATTATATTTTGGCACCCATACCATCACATCCTCCTTATAATTGGGAGTCTCTATAGTCTACATCCCAAAGTTAAGCCTCATATATCTTTCCTCATTGTGTTGACAACCTTACCCTTTGTATTCCCACAATATTCATGGCTAGTATATCATCTATTGAGTTATCACATATCCCAAGCCCTTTGCTTCATCCATATTGTAGCAATTTTTCATTTTTATAGCTCCATTCACTATCCCCTGAGGAGATTACCATTCAATCCCCTATCCTGATTGCTTCCATTTGTAGTTTTCACCTCCAAAATTACATTCATATGGTTGCTCATTGGGGCATTTATCCCCCCGCATTGCCCCTATTTTTCCACCCAGTTCCCCTTCAGGATTCCTTTTGGATGTTGTGTCTCTTAACACATGGATTTCATTATTTGATGGGACCCTTGTCCCCTCATGGTGACTTTTTAAACCCCCCAACACCCCTTTGGACATACCAAGAGGGTCTTGTGCTTCTCTGGCACATGTTAAATTGTTGGTAGCATCCCTTTGTTACCCTTGTTCAAAGAAAATGTGATGAGTCACCCTTGTGTCCCATGGCATCTATTCAATTTATTTTCAGTCATGCTATAATTTACCCTTGTCTCCATGGGTTTTCTCCCCCGCTAGAGTTGTCAAGTGTTGGCCACAACTTATCCCGCTTTTTACTAATGTGTCATTGAATAGCCTATTGCCTAGTAATTGATCCTTCCCCTTGGAATGCTTTCAATAACTAGTAAGTAATCCTGCCTTTATGATCTGAACAAGGGAGGTCATGAGTCCATCTCTCTTTTCCTTCCTATAATCCCTTGGTGTTAGCCTCTTTCAATGATCCTGCACTTTCTACCTTGTGTTGGTTTTAAGGATCCATTTGTCCCTTGACTCTAGTTGGCCTTTCCCTATCGACTTCAACACTTGTATTCTAGGGGTTTGGCTTAGAGGACTGTGCATCTTGGTCCTATCTTCCTCATTGGTGGGTATTCTTAGACCAAGTACAAATAATCCTCATTGCTCCTTGACTTATTTGTTTCTCACGTACTTGTCTTTAGCTCATAATTGCACTATTGAGATTCACAAACTTTATAGTTCATTAGCCCAATTGATTGTACTAGATTCTAGGACATGTGTGAGTTGTTCCAACCTCAAGGAGGGAGTTTCCCTTTAGGTAGCACCCCACATATTCCAACCACAACATTTTCTTCCAAATATATAGCTCTAGTTTTCATACTTTGGATGTTGGTCATTGGGAGTCTCTCTTATTCCTAGGTGCCAACAAACTTTCCCCTATCAATATTAGCACCTTGATTCTAGGGGTTAGTCATACTACATTATGTACCTTGGTCTCGTGTTCTCATTGATGGGTTACCTTAGACCAAGCTGAGAGAATCATCATTGCTCTTGGACCTGGTAGGATCTCACATGCTTGACTCCAAATCCTTCTCACACTGTTGAGATTTGGACATTTATTTAAGTGATTTAGCCTCATTTGTAATTCCTTGGATTTGGTAAGATCTATCTAATAGTTACTAGAGCCATCATTGTGAGCTTCATTTCTAACAACTCTCTTTAGATGTTGGGGGGGGATTCATGTTCGGTAGGGCCCCCTTGGTTGTTTCCTTCCCCCCTAAGGGGACATCACTTATTGTGTATTCATATTAGTTGCAACCTTCGCTATGTTTATATGTTTGTCCTAGCCTTTTGGTTCTAGGAATGTATATGGCATTGCTAATACCATTGTATTGTTATTGGGTGCCCTTTTACCATGATCATACATTGTATTATATTATGACACCATTTTGTCTCATTGACCTAGCCCATTTATGCCATGGTCCATCACTATATCATTTTTTGGAGATATCTCGATGAGCATGTGTATGCCCACCTCATCTCTATTGAGATTTTATACACACCTCACCTCTTTGGTTTGTTGTTGATGGGTGGTTCTCCTTCGCTCTTTTGAGAACCATCCTCCCTCCTTGGTATTTGCTTGCTTGGGTAAAGAAACTGTGATGTATTTCGATCATATGATTTTCTCCTAACCTCACTCATTAGGGGGAAATCTATTATCACCTTAAAATTGCACACTTGCATAATTTCTAGTAGTTACACATGAATACATCACTATTGGCATGTATAACCCTCGTCTCCAACTCCATTCCACCATCATATGACCTCAAACTAGCCGAAATCAGCCTAGTCAACACCTAAAATTGATCGAAATTGGCCAATGCATATATTGGCCCATTATGTGCATGTGGGAAATGTAGAAAAAACCCAAAAAAACTATGTTGTCCTTTGAAAACATTGATTTTGATTGTTTATGGTCCCCGTCAATGCACACAAATTTTCATGATGGAATGTTAGTTACATGTGGACCATATCAAATCCTAATTGTTATTTTAAACTTTGATCCAGTCATCTTTAACCACTATAAGGAAGACCATGTGAAGGGGGTTATCCATTACATAGCTATAAATAAAGTACTTGAGGTTACTCTCCAAATCCATCCATCAATGCAAGTAAGGTTATGATGTCAAAATTCTATTAGGATCTAGAGGACCTCTTCCTATTGATTTCATATTCTAACCTCTTTGTCTTGCTCATCAACCAATGTTGGAGGTACAAGTACACCAAGGAATCAAAGGACCCATCCCAAAGAGGGGCTTTGGAGCTCATTTGACTTTGGCAAGATCATACAATAGGTGTTGTTTCTTTGTCTTTTCATTATGGTAATGGAAATCTCACATTATTTCAATTCCTTTGTTCCTACTAAGTGGGTTTTTCTTCATCTTTGGCTTTTATTTCTTGTATAATCTAGGGTTTGATGCATGTTAGTAGATCTGTGGTTTTATTTCTATGCACTAAAACCATTTGCTTGTAGTTGAATTCACAACCATTAAGTTTAAGGGGATTTCGCTCACCCTTGTGACAAATACTCATCAACACAAGTAATCAATGATCAAGTCACCTCCAATGTGTGTGTATCCCAATTGTTCTTTTCCTTGATATGTATCCCAATTGAATGGCACAAGTTTTTAAAGGATGTTGGTGCATGTAAGTATTTGTATATTTACCCCTTTGACTTTGTACTTGAGAAAATCAAACATATATTACTTAGGACCATATCATTGATGGTATTGGTGTTATAATTTGTGGGCTCTCTCCAACTTGCAGATGTTATATATGTGTTGTGCTACAAATTATTACTACGAGTTATTAATACAATCACATATTCATATATGGTGGGATATAATTTCACTTTGATACTCTTTTATTCTTTCCATGTGTACATGTTGTGAATAATCCTTGTGGATAACAATCATGAGGTGAGAGTGGTCTAGGATAATTGTCTGTAGTAAAAACTTTGTCAACTTGGAAGTTGGCTTTGGGGTGCAAGTCCTTGGGTTGATGTGGTAGTGTCCTCTGTCACTCTAGTATTAACATTGCCAATGGTATCGATGTCATGTCTTGTGGGCCATTTCTAGTGTGTTGTTGTTATCTAGATGTTTTAGATGTTATTGGTACATTTTCATATCCCTATAGTGGGATTCCATTCCACACAAATACTTACTCTATTATTAGCATGTGTGTTTTGGGGTTTTATGTTGTGAATAATGTCACATGGATATCAATTGTGTGATCCATCTCTAGTGTGCAATTGGTATATATGTGATGTATTACACACTATTACTACATTGGCATATCCCTATGGTGGAATTTAAGTTTGTATTAATACTTACTCTACTATTAACATGTGTGTTAGGTTTGTAAGTTGTGAACAATTTGAAATGGATAACAATTGTGAGATAAATATGGTTCATAAGGCATTACCCACAACAAAAAGTCTTGTCATTCAAAATGTTAGATTTAGGGTTAAAATTTTGATATTGATGTGATAACCATCTCTCACTATGCAAATAACATTGTAATATGATTTCCCTTATTTCCATGGGAATAAGGCACTATATCACTTACATATGCCTAGTACTCTAAGAACTTAGAGAACTCTTGGCACTGTGAAGGTAATCAACCAAAATATGCAATCTAACAAAAAATTATATATCCATAACCATAAGCACACACACAATCATTTTTAAGTATGAAATTGAGAACACATACTTCCATTATGCATAAACTAACATAAAAACATCAATGTATACTTAACTTAGATGAATATTTGAACATGGAAAATGATTACAAGGGAAAATTCATCACCCAACCATAGCCATTTGGATTGAATGCCACCCATGAGTTGAGCTATGAGATGACAAAGGCATGTGTCCTATAGGTGCTAGCCAAATACTAAGCTAGATAAGGAAATAAGAAAAATGACACACTAAAATCCCCATGTTAGCCTACTTGTCAGTACGCGTTAAAATATGGGTTGTCTACTAACCCTTGCATTAATATAAGCAATCCTCTAATACATGTAGACTAAACCAACATACTCATTAAGACAAAAATCCCTCTATTGCACTACATGTTAGTACAAAGTCCATAGTCAGTAATTTACTTGGTTCTATTCCCTTTATGCTACAATGTAGTTTATCTCTACAAAATATCATATTGGCATAGGGTTCATCCTCAATTTATTAGGATTTTATTTGTTTCCCTATGTCTCCCTCAACGAGCATAAGCTTACATATGTCAAAATGAGCATAGGGGTGCAAAGAGTAGCAAAAAAGACCCCTTTCAATGTTTGAAGTCAACTTATATGTATAAGTGAGATGGTGGGTGGGCATTTAATGCTCATATGTATGAGTTATCAAACATACCCTTTAGGCACTTTATATGCTCTTGCTGCCTTTTACCAATCATAGGGTACATGTTTAATGAATGGCACTTGTCAAATCCTACCCTCCACTTTCCCAATGCATTATTTTCCCTATTTTCATATTACTTTCTTGTTTGAAAGTACACTACACTTACATTAAGAGCCTCATATCCAACTTAGATAGAGAAACACTAATTGCATTCACCAATGGGACCTTGACTTTGAGCTCTAACCATAAACATTATAAGGTCATACGACTCAACTTCATGTACAACATATACATATACAATTCAAGGTGCCTTTCTTAAGATGTCGCACCATTAAAAAATAATGTATTTACATCCTAATCTAGGTGTAAAATCAAGGGTAAAAAAAAATGTTACATTTCCTTCCCCTTTGGTAAAAGCACCAACCTTTGTGCGTATACAAAAACCCCCAAAAAGGGGCAGTTCGTATGTCACCTTATCCGGTACATGGTGTCTGCAATTGCTTGGTGTTAGAGCACCATTACCTTCTTGCCACATTACCTTCTTGCCAAGGATGCATGAGGGCTTACTTTAAAATCATGGCCCTACCAAGCATGTGATTATAATCATGCAAAATATGAAACATGAAAAACATTATATGTTGATTATGTATTATTTATATATTGAAGCTTTTAATACGAAATAAAAAAAATCATATGGAGTGAACCCAAAACGCATGCACAATTTTTTGTTCATCTTTTAAGTATGAAGTTTTCAATCTGGAATAAAAACCTTACTTGCAATAAACCCAAAACCTTGCACAATAACTACAAAATTCTACACTCGATGATTATATATTTGATGAGGATGTTTTAGCATAGGCCCATTAATGTATAAGGTTTAGTATATATGAGAGCTCCTTTAACATTGTTTTGATTAGCTTTGAATAAGGTCAGCAAGCATATGAATAAGGAAAGAAATGGTCGAAGTATGGTTTTTTCCTAATTTTGATAGAGCAACATGCTTTACATTATTGCTATCAAATTTGGTAGTTTCTATGTTTTATGGTTCAATTTGGTAGCAACTTGGAAATGTGCATGGTTGATACACTAAAGGGTAAAATATTGTGTTGGTGAGTGAATGGTGACATCACTACTACAATGCAAGGCTTTAACATCGTAACTTTGCATCATTGATGCTATATCATCACTGGATCGATCATTTTTCCTAGTGCATTTCAATTTTTTTTGTAATACAGGGCGTTGAATACGTGTCATGTTTGTCAATGCAACACCTAGTTTGTGAAAAATTTCCTCTTTTTTGCTTTGTATCTACCTCTATTGCATCTAGATGAGTGTTGTATTTACGTCAAATGAGTGTACTGGTGTCTAATAAAATGACACAATAAAATTATTTCCATCATCATTGCATCAATAACAATACATTTGCGATAGTGTGTCGTTTTTCCTATTTCCATCGTACTAGTGATTTGATTTGATTTAGGTTGTGACAAAGGAGGTCCTTATAGGAGTAAAATCATGTGTATATTATACAAAGCATGTGATGATGCAAAGAGTATGAAGAAAAAATGGACAAATAGGATAGCCTCGAATCATATCAAATGTAGTATGAAGCACCCTTTGCATTGATAAGTTGAAGTTAAACTAGTAGCATCACTAGTATGTTTGAAGTTCTTGTACGATATATTCATGGCAAGAAAAACAACCCAATGGATTTGTGAGAAAGAAAACAAAATAGAGGTGGATTGTAACTGGGGTTTTTCTTGTTTGGTCTATTTGTCTTCCTTTTCCCCCCTTTTTGGAAAATGTCGTATTCAATCATCATTGTTGTTATTTACCCGATTTGCTAGATTGCATGTGTTATTACGATGACACAAAAATTGTCTCAGTAAATAATATTGCATCATATTAGTATTGTTGTTGCATCATGGTTGCGTCCATAATAAAAATGTTTACATTAATGATTTAATGATTTAATAATAATAATTATTTAATTAATGAAAAATTAGTTTGTATCATCTTCTTCACAAGCTCCAAGTCATACTTAGACAGTGTCCATGGTGTAGTAGGATAATTTTCTGGCCATTTACATTCATTGTTTATTTTTCTTGTAGATCTTTCTTTGTCTTTGACATGACCAAATCTCTACTAGATGCATTTGCATCTTTCTCAATAGAAGTAATATGTTTCAAAAGAGAAGTTGCCACATTTTTTAACATGTGCATTGGATCAAATAAATGTGCCACTTTAAGTAATTTCCAATGCAAGAGATCGTAGAATTTGGAAGACTTGTTCATGCATTTTGGCATGTGATCTAGAGGAATTTTGAATTCATTTAGATAATCAATAATAGATAGATATCCATTTAACCCATCCTTCTTTTACCACACAATCTAGCACCAAGTGCAAAGCCTTCATAAGGCACCAAGACAAGTGGAACATGGAATATGTCAACACAATCACCTAGGCAACAACTTCCCTCTCTTTAGTGAAGGAATAATATCCAACACAAGGGAGGCTTCCCTAATAGCCTCCAAGAATCCATAGGCAAGACACAATCAAGTCTAGGACCCTCTAGGGTGACTACTAACACTTCTAGCAAGATAAGGATAAATAAAGTGAAGAAAATGTAGTGGGATAAGACAATTTCTAGATTTAAGGTGTAGAGGGTTTAGGCCAAGAGAAAAGCCTCTCCAAGTCAAATATGAATTCAGTGGGATCCCCGAACACTAGAAATAAAGAAAAAGTATAAGGATGATGTGAAAATTGGAAGAAAAGTATGAAATATCAACAATAAACCAGTTATAGCAGCAGTAAGAAAAAGATTATAACAGTGAAAATAAATGATCTCTAATTGTATAGAGATTATTCCAGTTGTAGATTACACAATTTTCAACAATATTAAATGTATTTTTCAGCAATAATGAACGTATAACAACATTAAATTTGTCAATTGGGTTTAGCCCAAGTGGTTTGTGCTGAAGGGTGTTTTCCCCACCCAGGTTCAATTCCCACAAGTGACATGTTGAGCTCTTAAATGAGAAAGCTATCGAAAAAGCCTCAACTGTCTACAAAATTTGGTTTACCCCAGGTACCATCCTCGAAATGAGGGGAAGTGCTCGAATGGTTTCCCCAGGCTCTATTCTAAGTAAAAAATAAAATAAAATAAGAACAGTAAATAGTTGAATTTTCATCCATAGTAATTTTATGACAACAATAAAATAATCAATTTTTAGTAGTAAGAAGATAACCCTTCTATTATAAAATGATCTATTAAATTACATGGCTAAATTCTAGGTCAAATTAGGATTTTATTTGCCAACAAAATCAACAGTAAAAATCATCCCTAAAACCCTAGACATTTTTCCTTAGATGGTTGTAATATCATTCCATAAAATCAATTTAGGTCTTTAGTGATGATCTACGGAAATAGTATGCCTAAACACCCCAAATATCTAGGTTTCTAAGGCTGAAAATAAAAAACTGCAGCAAATTAAATCCTAACCCTAATTAAACCCTAACCCTAACCCTAAGTAGTAAAATTCAGAAAAATTGATTGAATATTATGGAGAAAAGATTAATGCCTACTCCTTTGGGCATATGAGGTCAAAAAGCAGTCCTTTTTTGGGAGAATGAAGTGGATAATTTTAGGTTGAGGCTTAGAGGTTGTCCACTACTAACCCTAGGCAATCCTCCTAAAATGTTTTGGGGATGATACAAGGGAAGGTTTGTCCACTAGTAAACCTTTCAAGGGTTTTGACAAATAGGGTTTGTTTAAAAATGATCAAAGAGGATGAAGAATCACTACTTGAGAACAACATCAATCTAATAATGCATAATTAAACAAAATCATAAGATGAAGAAAGTATACTTACTCAAAACATCCTTCATCCATCAAAACCCTAGTTTCCATGTCATCCAAGTAGTAGAAGATACACAAACATTAACTCCCAAAGAAATTGTCCTAGTTAACCATCCATATCATTATTCATAAAGAGACAAGTAGTAGTAAATCTCCATAAGTAGCAATGATTTGAAAGTGATAAGTGTTTCTCTTATTTATATGAGAGATCTAGCATCATTCTCACACAATACAAGCCCTAAAAACATAAAATAATGCCTTTATCTCTCATAAAGCCTAGATATAAGGAAACAAATACATAAATAATACATGTCACAAAGTGGATAGATCTCTAAGATCCCCAATGATGCATCTAATATGGAGCAAAGAAGCTCAAATGTCAAATCATCCCACAAAATAGTGCTCAAAATGTCACATGTGTGGCACATGTGGCCTAAAAAGGGGATGGCTCACTTCACAATGGTGAATAGATGACTCAAGAGGTGAAATGTTGCCTTCAAGAGGTGTAAAGTTTCATTTGTAAGGGTGCATCAAACCCTCCAAACGGTGTGACATCATCAAAGGTACCAAGTCATCCTTAAGGAAACCACAATGTCTAATAAAAAGTATCTAATCATCACAAAGGTGAAGCACCATGATTCAAGGGAAACATCTCATCATCTAAGGGTCATGTCTCATCTCCAAAGGGTACCATCATGCATGGAGAGGTGCCACATCACCACTCCAAGTACAATGTCCTCAATAAAAGGCCCAATGTCCTCCTCACAAGTGAAACATCCCATCAAATAATCCTCAAGGTGGAACATATCATCAACAATGACCTCAAGATCATGTCCACATGTGCTAGGGGGTCCCAAGCATGGAGCCATGTGATAAAATCCTCCAACATCCTCCTAGGATTTCCAAAAGACCTCCCTCAAATGGTGGAGACATCCTCCATACAAGTGGGGTAATAGCTCCTCAATTAAGCTCCAAAGGATCCAATTGTCATCAATCACATGTAATTATCATCCAAGGGGGCTGATCCAGGTGGATATCGGTGGCCACCCACCTTCTCCAACTGGCCCAAAACATGTTTCTGGCAATTTTGGTAATTTACTATTTTTAGCAGTTTTAACTTCCGGGGCCATTTTGAGGCCCTAAACGATGTTTTTTTGGGAA
>ML798646.1:119013-145719 GCA_009831015.1 Picea engelmannii | reverse complement strand
GATCAAATAGGTTTGGAAACTCTAGCCAAGTTAGCTACAACAATGGTAGATATACCATAGTCTTCCACACATCAAGTTGAAGTTCACAGATCTGCACGAGGAAGAGTTGCATCATCAAAAAAACCTTGAACACTCAACAAAGCATCAAGGTAATCATTTTTGCAAATTTTGAAGTTTTGGACAAAGCTAAGTTTTCGGTGGTTTAGGCGAACATGACGACTGCTCATTAACCACCGAAAGCAGAGCTTTCGGTAGTTAATACACCCATAATTCCTCTGTGTTAACCACCGAAACCTGTAACTGGACAGAGAAAGCTAAATTTTGCACAGATCGAGGTTTTTCTGATCCAGATCATTTGAAAACACTCATGATGGATAGATGATAAATTATATATTCAGTTTCAAGATCCATTTTTGGTGCATAAGGATTAGAAAAGGTAGCCAAGTTGGTTTTGACACCTATTTTGGTGGCAACAAATTAGGATTTTTGCACATCTCAACAAATTTGAATTTTATCTCTTGGAAGAGTCATCAATCAACCTTGGAAGGCTATTCTGCACTGCACAAGGACTCTACAAGATCTGAAGACCATGAAATGTGGGTTTGACCTCATTTTGAGGATCATTCCTTATCTTTTGCAAGTTAGTTTTGACTTTCTATTTTAGGCATATCTGATCCATTAATTCAGGATCTAGATACTATGTTGTAAAAGCTATAAAGATGAAAATAGAAGATGAACACAAGGTTCGATTTTGAGTTCTATATTCTACTGTTTTGTATGAAAGACATTTTCTTTAATATATTAGCCTGCAAGCTTCTTTCATTTTTTATTGTCAGACCCTCCTTCATCTTTGTTTATGCATATGAGTGGAATTCGTTCTTTTGTCTTTGTTTAATGGTCCTATGGTAACTGTCATCTTACTTTTGATTGTTAAGCAAGAATCATAAGCATCTTTGGCTAGTTTGTTGACCCATCATATATATAGTTTATGTATGTTTTGGTTAACCGATTGGTTTTCTTATCCATCATCTTGATCCAAACCCACACCTATTATTGAGAAAATAGTTTCCAAAAAGATTAAGTTACCAGGCATCTCTGACTTACAGCCTAGGAGAGTTTCCTGGAGTGATAACACATAACATATATCAGGTCTAGTGTTAACCAAATACATCAATGATCCAATCAGTCGTCGGTACACATGTGGATCAATCTCGTTTGAATCATAATCATTTATTTTTCGTCAAATCCATCACCATCGGTGTAGACATGGATTTGCATTCTGTCATATTGAACTTCTTTAATATCTCCACTGTATATTTTCCTTGACTTAGGAAAAGTCCCACTGGTCCTCTTTCATACTTCTTGTACCAAGAAGTAGTGCATCATACCCAGATCCTTCATCTCGAAATCAGAAGTCAAAGCTTGCTTGTAACAACATGACTTCTTCAATAAGTCATCAAAATCAGGCTCTTATCACCAACAATGTAATAGTATAGATTTGGATCAACAACACTCTTGCTGAAACCCAAACTTCATCAAGAATCCATCTATTTGATGTAGTTTCCAACTCATGGATGGTAGTACAGATGGAAGTGCATTGGGCCACTAGATCAATATATCTCATCATAGTTCACTCCCTCTGCTTGTGAGAATCCTCTTACTACAAGTCTCGTTTTGTATTTCTCGATACTTCCATTAGATGCATGTCTTTCTGCCTCTTGCAGAGTTTGTCAAGCCCATATAGGCCTTTTATGGCCTACTATAAAGTCCATGGGAATATCAACTGGAACAATTGGATCAACTGTATCAATGGTTATCTCCCTCTGGATTGCTGAAGAGGAAGAAGGGACTGTCTCTCTTTCTCAATTAGTTTGACTCCTTCTGAGTCAAGTGACTCCCCCTGGAGTCTTAAGGATAAACATCTTCCTTTGTTGTTAACCTTCCTGGAACAAGAAAACAAACGAAAGGAAACAAGACAAGAATATCTCCTAGTGGAGATTCATGAGTACATCTCTAGAATCAAAACATATTAAGGATTGTTGTCATAGCTACAACACTTACTTGTAATGTAGCAACCTTAGAAATGTAGGTTACATGCATGATAATTTAAAACGATCAAACCAAGAGTCTTCACTTCCAGTGTGTTGCTCCTCTGGATGCACTGAGATCCTTTTGGATCCATGATTGCACCAAGGTTTCCTTCCTCCTACAAGTACCCTTATGACAATATGCAAATAATATATATACAATTGCATAACTGAGAGTGTACACCAATGGAGTTTCTGCTTGTTTTTCAATGTCATGCTGATCAATGACTTTCCTCACTTGTTTGCCATAGACTGGAAGGAACATTATGTTGTTGTAGCTTCCTGTGGCCACCTGCCATTGCTACATTCTATAAACAGACTTGTTTTCCCTTTTAGCCACCTTGTACTATACAAGTCTCTGCATCAACCTTGTAGCTCAAGACAGTAATCAAATCTTTATTGTTGTTTGTATATGACATAAGTAATAATGAGAAGCTCCTTGTTGTCAACCAATGTCTTGATTGTCTGAAATACCCTTGAGCTGCTAGCAGAAATATTTAAGACCAAAAACTTTAAGCAACCATTGTTGTTGTCTTAAATTTCCTCTTTTGTCTCCTTGCTTAGCCAAAGATCCACTTTCCTACATTTTTCTTTATTGCAAAATCGAGTTCGAAATTTCCATAATCTTGATAAATCTTATTCCTTTGCTTTTTCTGTAAAAGAAACTATCCAAGGTCATCAAATATTAAGGCTTCAATTATTGCTAATATGTTGAGGTTTGTTACATATGCCTAGAAAGATCGAGGCAAATTGTTCAGAGTTCATTCTCAACAATAACTTCTCCAACAGGCCTTAATTTGACTTCAAAACTGATGTCAAAATAGTCTTCAAAGTGTTGTTTAATCTCGAAATTATACATGAAGTCTGCCTCAGATTTTCTGCCTATTTTGTTGTAGTTTTCTCTTGGATCTGCCTCAAACAACCTCATATACATCCTCTATTATATCCTTAGATCCACCCTCTATTACAGCCTTAGATCCACCATAGAACTGCCTCATAAAATACTGTAACAGGTCTGCTGATTTAGGGTTTAAGTTTGCAAGTTTGTGGTCAAAACAACCCTTAGTGGTTGCCTAAAAAACTTTTGGCTAGCATGTCAAGCCTCTCCTATGCTGCGATTGTTCTCTCTTTTTCTAGTAGGCTGATCCACCAAGGAACAAGAGGCTCCCCCCCCACAATGTCCAGAATTTCGGCCCTTTCTTTTATCGCAGATTTCTGGGATGCGGTAGCCTTAGTTTTCTCCTTAGAAGGGGTCCGACCCTTCTTCATTAAGTATCTCTTCTGCGACAACTTTTAGAGGGGTCTCTCCCTTGCTGTGGTTTCCTTTTAGGGTCTTCAACAAGATTCTCCTTTCCGCGATATCCTCTTCAACATGCCTCTCCCTTGGACTGTTTCACGGACCTCCAAAAACACCCAACCATAGTCTGCTTACTAGTAGGGGTATCCTCTTAGAATCAACGATCTTTTTCTAGGCTTCTCACAACCCTTTAAGCACTGATAATAGCCCTCCACATAGGTCTAGCCCCGTGGCTACTCTCCTTTTCACAATACTGTCCAAAAACAATGAACTGGAGCCTTCACCCAATCCCTCTTTATGGCTGGACCGAGGTCATTAAATCTCCATAGAGAATTAATAAAAATTATGGCCTTCTTTTCTTATATCAGTGGTAAAGGTTTAGCAAGATTTCTTCAATTGTGCAATGGTCATATTTAGGACCTGCTCTGACATCATGTTCAATTTTCAATGAGCTATGGCTCATGTATTTCATTAAATTTTTTGTTTATCTTTTTACTTGAACCATAACTACTGCAACACACCTAGATCACAAGAAGAATAACCATGCACAAGAACACAAGAAGTATCCTAGGAAACTGTTCTCAATAAGGGAAGAAAACCCATCCAATCCTTTGCTATATTCTTCAAGAGAAAGACCTCCCACACTATCACCAAATCTAGCACACAAGAGGGTGTTGTAATTCTCATAATTTCAGACCACAACTTCTGAAATTATGATATGACACAATGTTTCCTCCAAGAGGTGCACACTAGTAATTTCAGCCAATATCTCCAATAGGGTGAAAATTTCAGATCTACCTCCCTTGTGAGAGGAGTCTTATGTCTAAAAATTAATTTGGAAAGGTGTATTTATATCACTTGTCCCCTAAAAATGTCAATGAAAAAATAGAAGGGTCGACCTTAACATTTTTCCCTTAAAATTCAATTTAAATAAAATTACATCAAAATGTCCCTTAAAGGGTGATGCCATGCCCTTATACGGTGACATTAAGCTCCACAAGGTGATGCTAGGATGGATAAGTGTGGTGCTAGGCCTCCAAACACCACTCATCACCATCACATGTGCCAAATGTCACATCCTAGTCTCCCTTCATCATCTCCATCAAGCCCTAATAATGTCATGGGCTACAAGGGTGACACCCAAGCCTCCAAAGGCTAGCGTCATGGTGGGATAAGGTGGGAGCCCATCTTCATCCATGCTAGGGTGCCTCCCAAGGCAATGACATCATTATTCATTATGCAAATGTTAATCACTAGCTTGCCCCAAACGTGGGGTCTCTACATCTATATTTGGGCTCCAAATCCTCATGAAGGTCCAAACGAAGTCATCTCCTCATGAATACATGTCCATTGGGTAAGGCCTTGCAAAGACAAACATATAGACCCTCCAAGGGTCCATAATTCACAAGAATTATTCCAAGTAAGCCACATCCAATAATAAAACCACATGAACATGTGCATAAAACCCCCCTTTTCAAACTAAACAGATGCTCAAAGACCTTAGACAATTTGTCAAATTTAGGTGTGGGAGTAGTGTCAAGGAATCCTATTGGGTCAGTCAATCCCCAAGTCCAAGTTATTTTCTGAGAGAAACCTATCTAAGACATCTGTGAATATGAGGTGGAGTGGGGTAAGACATTCGGTCATGAGATTCATGACATACATAGGTTCGTATTATCTCATTTATGGGTGCCTTTGTAGAGGGTGCGTTGCACCTTCATTTCAATGCAACATTTTTCCAAGCTCATTGATTTCCATTAATTAATTAAAGTACAAAACAATTTGGTACTACAAGACATGTAAAGAAAAGAGTACTATAGCATCACTTGAAGCTAGAGGTACACAGAGTACCATATGCATGGAAAGAAAGGGACGCTGCAAAAGTGTACACACGTCAACAAGCAAGACATCTATATAATATGAGTTTACTTTTACACGTCTTCTAATTTTTTAAGAGAAAGATTTCATTGTTCTCAAGACCTCTTGGGTGAGCATCTAGAAGGTTATGATTTGGATTTTATCTTTTTCTAGCTACATCCCCTCTAGGCCTTCAACCCCTTCTTCCCATGAAATGATGTATAATCCCTTCTTGGATCAGTGCATTGGCACTCAATGTTTTCTAACTTCAAGTGGCATTATGGTACTCTTTTTCTTTCCATTTCACATAGCACTCAATGTTTGGACCATAAAAATAAAGTAAAATAAAGGGCTTCGAAAAATGTTCCATTGCAAACAAAGGTATGAAACGCACCCTCCACAAAGGCACCCATAAATGAGACAATATGAGCCCTTGATATGTCATGAACCACATGCCCAAAAGTCTTACCCCAATCCACATCATACTCATTACATGATATAGAGATGGTATTCTTGGGAAACATTCCTTGACTTGGGGATTGGTCTACCCAATAGGGCACCATGACACACCTCCCATACATAAATTTGGAAAATCGTATAAGGTCTTTGAGCATTGGTTTGATTTGAAAAGGGGGGACTTAATGCACTTGTTTGGGTGGTTCTTGTATTAAATGTGGCTTACTTTGCATGATTCATATGACTCATGGACCCTTAGAGGTCGTACTTGTTTTTTTTTGCAGGGCCTTGCTTGGTGAAGTCATTTCATGAAGGAACTAGGTCATTTGGACCTTCATAGGGGCATGACAGCCAATTGCATGGACGTTGTACCCCGCACGTGGGAGATCTTAGATGATGACCATTGCATTTTTGTTGGTGAATTTAGCCCATGAAAAGGGCCTGAAACCATGAAGAACAAATGAAGATACCCTCTCATTCTTGTAACACCCCCTCTCTAAATCTCAAGTATATGTAATTAATCACGATTGGTGATTGTCATACAATGGCATGCAAGCGATGTAAATGTATTAATGATCAATCAAAAATGCCAAAAACTGACTGTGGGGGTGAATCATTGAGTACTATCCATGATAGCATGAGATGGATTAGTGAGGGGGAAACAAGGGAGTTCATATGTAAAGACCCCAAACCACCTTGGTGAATAATGTGAAGGAAATGATCATATTTTGTCTAACATGTAGTCAAAGAAAAATGATTAATGTGAAGGGGTTGGTAGTTGAAAAAACAACCACTCTCAATGAACATGTATATGGAAAATATGGCTAGGACAACAAAGGTTTCTAGCCAAAGGTACATAAGAGTATCGATTATGGACTCCAGGATTGACCCACTAAGTTCCTTCTGGCAGAAGGAAGAAGACAGATCGATAACTTTTCTGTGTGGTCCGTGCAAGAGAATATTGCATGAGGACTGACAGAGAAGAGGTTCACGTCTGGAGAAGAGAAGGGATGTGTTTTGGGCTTCAGGAAAATCAGAGGTGCTGCAATATAATGCATGATTAAGTGCAGAGAACTCCCTGATGGTATCATGGCTTGGCACATGGATGGCCCGCAGCCGAAATCACTGAGCATGTAGAGCCTAACGTTGGGTGGAAAGGAGAACGTCCACAATCAATTGGATGGTATATCTTGTAAACAAATAAGTATCTCACATACTTTGTATAATTGGAATGACATGTGTGGTTGAATGCATGTATTTGTATATTAGATGTGAATGCTTGTTTATTAAATAGACTGGCGTTGAATGCAAGTTTTTGTGCTATGTATATGTACAATCATGCATGTCTGTGCAGGAAGCTATATTTTATGGTTTCGGGTTGGGATATGTAATCCAAAATCTTAGGGTGAGAATGCCCTCACTCATTTTGGAACAAAGGAGAGAGCCATGAAGACCTGGTAAACCTTTATAAAGAACCCAGAAGAACTTTGGAATCCCTCCAACAAGATCAGAATCATTGATCGATGTAGAGTTGAGATCAAATTTATGTCGTATATCCATGTAAACTCTTGTTTGACCTCACAAGATCATGGTTGTCAATTTGGCGCGACGGTTAGATCTGGACCCTCAATAATTGTAGGAGCAATATTTAATCCTAGTCGTCAATATGGTGAGACAATAGATCCTAGCCGTTCATCGTTGGCTACCATTCGGAGTAAGTTGCAATCCTGGAGGAAATACACTCCAAAGGAGGGACTCCGAGGACAGATCTGGACCATTGATTAGGACCTGAGCAAGATCTGATCCTAGTTGTTTATTGTGGGGTGCCATTTAGAGTAAATTGCAGAGATGAGCTCTGACAAGGAGGCTCCAAGGGAAGATCTAGATCGTTGATCGGAGCTAGGGTTAGATTAAATCTTAGTCATCGATCCATCCGAAGGGCCTAACAGGTTCTTGGGTGAGTACCGACAAGAGGATGATGTCACCCAAACCAACGTGGTTGGGGCACATGTCAACACCTAAAAGATCAAAATAGATGCCTCGTTATGACGTGTAGACCCACCTCATCGTACATCTAATGACATGGGTGGTGCCATGTGTCAAGTAAATATTGTGCCACATGTCACATAGTTTTGGCCCTTTTGAGGCAAATTCCTTTGGGTACGAATATGCCATGTGTCGTACTAGGAAACAAATACATGTGGCAACAAATTCCTAGGTGGAAGGTACGTAGTGGCCTCGTTTGCAAGGTGGCAAACATCATTTGAGTCTAATGGTCGGAGCTTTCTCAGGAGGCCAAAGTAGAAACACTCCAACAAGAGAACTCCAAGAGCCAATTTGGACTGTTGATTTGTCATGGTCAGAGGAACTCCGAAAGGATATCTAGACCATTGGTCTCCTACCAAAGGGCTTAAGAGGGTGACGTGGATGGTGCCACATGTTAAGAAAGGGTTGTGCCATGTTTCATGAGGACTTGGCACCTATAGGTGAGAATCCGTGGGAATATGAATGACACGTGTCAGGTGGGAAGGGTGCCACATGTCCAATAGAGATTGTGCCATGTCAAGGTGACTCAAGGTTCTTGAGATAGAACCCTCTGTTGAGTTATGAATTCCACACATCACCCAAAGTGGAAGGTAATGATAGGGCCATGTGTTAGGACATGTGGCAGTCAACATGTCCTTAGGGGCGACACATGTCACTAATGGAATGGTTGACAAGATAGGAGTGGTCCGCAGAGGACCCAAAAACCTTTATAGCATAGACCATGAGCTAGATGTTTATATATAGGCTTAGTTAGATCTTGATTGTTCCTCGGAGTTTGAAAGGTTAGAAAAGTTGTGTGATGGACAAAACTGTCGATGACGACATAGGCTGCGACGACTTGAGGGAAGCTTTTGATATACCGATAGGTGAGAGAGATCTCCGTCGTTAATTTCCTTGTGACCTGTCTGGGAGAGGTTGACGTCATGATGATGTGAGGATGCCATCATGGCTGTGAGTGTGGATGAGTAGTGACAAATGTCACTATCTAATTGGTCAACAAGACAAAAGTGGGCCCCGTTGAGCGAGGAGGTCCTTTGGACCTTCGTTTTATTTATGGTCGTTGGATCTATGGGATAGTGAATATGGACCATCGATGTCTAAGGTATCGTCATTGGAGGTAGTAGGATGAAGAGTTAGGAGAATGTTGACAACAAAATAGATCAACAACATGTTCAGACTTGTAGATCTTGACGAAGACGTGACAGTGAGATCTGGATTGTTGATCTAGGCGTAATGTCGTCAAGGCGTAAAAGGTTAGCCTGATAGGTTTTGGTAAGGAACGTCGACAATAATGAAAGGATAAGAAGATTTGGATTGTTGGTCAACCCAGGGTGGATATTCATTCTCAACCGTTGATCTGTTGTGGGCCCTGTCCGTCTATTCTAGAAGTGGAAAAGGGACGAGTATTAACTGTCATGCTAGTTGGGATCGCTGACGCAACCAGAGCCATAAGATGCTCGGCCCAAGGATGACTAGATCTAGCGCAATCCCGATACATGATCATTGTCAGAACTTTTAATGTTGGGGTGTTAAGGCTCCTTGGGAGTAAAACCCCGACGATGATGAAGATAGGTTAAGGGATTGGGCACGTAAACTTAATGTGCTTGGTGGAAGATGCCACATCGAATGGTATGAGTATTAAGAGACCACGTGGATGCCACGTGATAGTAAGGTGGCCTTGGGCCAATGGAGGCCCGAGAATTTTGGGAAGCGATAACTTTTGATCCAGAGCTCGGTTTGGAGCATGGTGACAGTCATTAGAAATCTGTTAATGAGCATAAGATAATGGTGCCCTTGAGAAGAGGTATTGAGATGATTGAGAAAAAAGTGAAATTTTAATACCCTATCCCTTAAAAGGGTACTTAGGGGGTTGGGTGTGTCACAAAGTGGTATCCGAGCAGGTTACAACTGTAAGTTTTAAACATGTGAAGTAAAACAATGCATACAAATTCTTAAGCAAAACAAAAATTGATCAATGGCTCATACACATAGTACATAGATATTTACATTGGAAACCCTTAACCGAGAAAAAATCAACCTTCCTTGGTGCCACACCTTTCATCTCTTCATTGTATTAATTTCACCATTCATCGTACAATATATACAATATTTTAGGTATTATGTAGTACCAAAACCATAATCCGTTAATCCGAGATTAATTTAGAAAATCGCTAAAAATAGAAAATATGCTAAAATAGCAAAAAACCGCTAGACGAAAGGTGGAAGTTGGGATCATCAGACGCAGTTGTCAAATTTGATGCGCCCACACACACAGATGAAAAGAATATAACACATACCCAACATTCTCCCACTTGTTGTTTTCTTTGCATACAGGGGTTCACAGGATTACATAGTCAACAATCCAGGGCAACAATGCCCATTGTTCCTCTACACCAGGAGAACTTCTTTGTGCTCACATACTTTGTCAATGAATCTGCAACATTCTGCAAAGTTTCAACCTTTTCCAACAACACCTTCTTTTCTTCAACCATGTCTCTCACAAAGTGATACTGAACATCAATATGTTTTGTCTTCGAATGATAAGCAGGGTTCTTTGCCAGGAATATTGCACTTTGACTGTCACAATCTAATCTCACTGCTTGTTGTACCAACCCAATACCTGAACACAATCTTTGTAAACATACTTCTTCCTTGTTTGCATGAGTGGTTGCCATGTATTCAACTTCTGTAGTTGAGAGTGCCATTACATCCTATCTTTTACTCATCCAACTGATTACTCCTCCAAATAGGTTAAACACATACCCACTTGTAGATCTTTTGCGATCCAGATCTCCAACCCATTCTGCATCAACAAACTCGTGTATGTCCAACACTCTACACAATCCTGGTCTTCCTTGGTAGCACAATCCATAACTAGTAGTGCCACGCAAATATCTGAAGACACTCTTTACTATTGTCCAATGCTCCTTCCCTGTTTTTTACATATACCTGCTCAAAACCCCCACTACATCTGCAATGTCCGGTCTAGTACATACCATTGCATACATCAAACTACCAACTGCACTGGCATACAAAACATGGGACATGTCCTCTTCTTCTTCTTGTGTCTTGGGACAAAGATCCGTAGATAACTTTACACCTATAGGAATAGGAACCTTGATCGATTTACTTCCATGCATATTAAACCTCTGCAATATCGTCTCAACATATTTTCTTTGATTCAACAAGAGTTTTCGGTTTTCACGGTCTCTTTTAATCTCCATTCCCAGAATGAAGTTAGCAGCACCGAGATCCTTCATGTCAAATTTGGAGGATAGCTGCAATTTCACCTCCTTGATAACATCCATGTTATTTCCTACCAACAACATGTAATCAACATAAAACACTACATAAATGAAGTGATTACCAACCTGCTTGGAATATACATAGTGATCATCCTTGTTTCTCATAAATCCCAATCCAATGATGTATGTGTCAAACTTTTGGTATCCCATCCTAGGTGATTGCTTCAGACCATATAGTGACTTCTTTAGCTTACAAACCAACTCTTTCTTTCCCTTCACTACAAAGCCTTATGGTTGCTTCATGTATATTTCTTCTTCTAGATCCCCATGTAGGAATGTTGTCTTCACATCCATATGTTCCACTTCAAGATCAAAAGCAACAACAATAGATAAAAGAAATCTAATAGAAGTTAACTTGGCCACAAGAGAAAAAATCTCACCAAAGTCAATTCCCTTTACTTGGGAATAACCTTTTGCTACTAACCGAGCTTTGTATTTCTCCACTTTTCCTTCTGCATTAAACTTCTTCTTAAACAACCATTTGCTACCAACAAATTTTCTTCCAGCTAGCAACTCAACTAGATCCCATGCCTCATTCTTATCCAAGGCATCCATTTCTTCAACCATGGCCTTCTTCTAGAGTTTACTATCCTCCGAATTCACTACTTCCCTGATAGTTATGGGATCATCATCACTAATAGATAAAGCAAAATTAGAACAAAAATAAGGTGGACTATACCTTTCTGGTTGCCTTCTTTTCCTCACTGATCTCCTCAATACTAGGGTATGAGGTTCTTCTTCTTCTGCTTCATCTTCTTCAATTGATTCAGATTTTGCATCATCCAAATCAAACTCTATTTTCTAAGGTTCTTCTTGCCTTGGTAGGAATTCATGTTTGGAAACATCTTTCACCTCTCCAAAAACAACATCCCAACTGTAAACAATCTTCTTAGTTTCTGGGTTCCAAAGCTTATAACCTTTCACACCATCTTTATAACCCATAAAGATACACTTTTCATATTTAATATCCAACTTACTCCTATTTTCCTTTGGAACATGTACATAAGCATAACAACCAAACACTCTGAGATGTTCAAGAGATGGTTTCTTACCAATCCATACCTTGTGTGGATTTTTATCATCCAACGCTGATGAGGGTGATCGATTGACCAGGTAAAATGTTGTACCCACTGCCTCTACCCAGAATTATTGTCCTAGCCCAACACCACTAAGCATGCTCTTTGATTTTTCCATCATTGTCTCGTTCATCCTTTCTGCAAATCCATTCTACTGAGGTGTTTATGGAGTAGTCTTCTGCTTTGCTATACCACACTTCTTACAGAATTCTTTGAATTCATTTCCGCATAATTCTCCACCATTATCTGTCCTCAATACCTTTATTTTCTTCTCTCTCTGATTTTCTACCAAATCCCTAAACTCTTTAAATTTATCAAGTACCTCATATTTCTTTCTAAGAAAATAAATCCATGCGTTCCTTGAGAAATCATGTATGAATGAAACATAATACACAGATTTACCTAGTGATGGAACATGGACAGGTCCAAATACATCACTGTGTATCAACTCTAAGATCCCCTTTGCTCTTGTAGCACCAAATGGGAATCCCACTCGATTTTGTTTACCATATATGAAATGTTCACATAAATCAAAATCCAGAGTGCAATTAGACATACCTTCAATCATACCTTTACCATGTAGTGTTCGCAGGCCCTTTTCTCCAATATGCCCCAGTCTTTGATGCCACAACATGGTCTTCTTTCCAGGGACAATATTGGTTGTCTTCTTTATTTCTCTACTTAGGGACAACAAAACTAGTACACCCATTAGTATAAGTGTTTCCCAACAACTTTTATAGAGTTCCACCCCAAACTCCCCTCATCAACACCATTGCTCCTCATACCATCTTGCAAGTGCCCTTTCCCAATACAATATCCACTCCTGCATCATCCAACTTGCTTACAAATAATAGGCTCCTGGATAGTTTTGGAACATGTAGAACCCCAGGGAGAGTTCTAATCCTTCCATCTTTTAGCAACAACTTAACCCTTCCACGTCCCATGATTTTGGTTTTCGATTCATCTCCTAGGAATACATCACCGCCATTGTATTTTTCATAATCACGGAACCACTCCTTATGAGGAGTCATATGATATGACACACCTGAGTCAATCAATCATACACCACAATTTGCATATGTACATGTAGATGACAGGTAAAAATCACCTCCTTCTTCAATGGAGGTTTTCGCCTCTATAGAATAGGTATTATCATATCCCTTTGGTTTATCAACCTTCTTAGACTTGCAATCTTTCTTATAATGCCCTGTTTTACCACACTTCCAACATTTTCTCAAAGATTTTCCTGGAGACTTAGATCTACTTGTAGATTTAGATCTCCTCCCTGAAGACTTACTAGGATTCCTATCTTGGGTATGACCTCTTACAAATAAAGCATCTGTGCTCTGGCTATCCATGCTTTTCCACCTCATCTCTTCAAATAACAATGATGAAACTACATCCTCGTACTTCAATGTAGATTGAGTGGTACTACCAATTGCTACAACTGGATTATCCCAAGAGTTTGGAAAAGAACATAACAAAGTAATACACTTATCTTCTTCTGCAATCGTAGTATTAACAGAGACAAGTTGACTTACCAGAGTATTAAAGGCATTTAGATGTTTTGTCATAAAATCTCCATCTTCCATCCTAAGATGATACAACTTCTTTAGAAGAAACAACTTGTTTACCAGGGACTTTGATTGATACAAATTCCCTAACTTATCCCATAGTGCCTTGGCTGTAGATTCTCCCGAGACATTCAACAATACTGAATCTTCCAGGTAGAGTCGAATAATACTCCTTGCTCTTCTATTCAACTTCTCCCAATCTTCCTTCGACATACCAGTAGGTTGTGTACTAGTAGTTTGTGTATTAGTAGGTTGTGTACCAGTAGACTGTGTGCCAGTAGACTGCGTACCAGTAGGCTGTGTACCAGGATCCACAATGATCCATTGTTCTTTGTTGACAAGAAGGTCCTCCATCTTGAGCTTCCATAGGTCAAAGTTTTTACTATTGAACTTCTCTATCTTGATTCTAGAAGAGCTCGTCATTCCTCTTTCTATACTCAAATCACCACTGCAAAAGCTCCCACTAACACAGGTTTATCACAGACCCAAGATAAAATTGATCTATCAAGACCGAGCCAAACCCTCAGTAATAAAGGCGTCCCCCTGAAGCCAAAAATGAGCTTTGATACCACATGTAATTTTTAAACCTGTGAAGTAAAGCAATGCATACAGATTCTTAAGCAAAACAAAAATTGATCAATGGGTCATACACATAGTACATGGATATTTACACTGGAAAGTGCCCGACGCACACGACACAAACCATTAAGGAAGTTGGGATCGTCAGATGCAATTGTCAAATCTGACGCGCCCACACACACACATGCAAAGAATATAACACATACCCAACAACAAACCTAGGCTTGGATCATTCCAGAGAACAATCATAAATATGGATATATCAAGGCTAAGAAAATCTTGCTAGAAAGAATTTATCTGCATTAAAAGTCTATTTATTGTTTGCACAAGTTCCTCAAGGACGAAGACAATAGATTGAAATTGTACCTTGGAAACCCTGGTTGAAGTACAACATGGGAAATTATGTTCCTTTTTAAAACTGATAACTACTCTTGCAGAAGTAGGAATATACCAACAAACCTTAATTCTGAAAACTAGATGCAAAAGTATAGAATCCTATTATAGGGTTGTATGAGTGAACTGGCGGTTGTAATACTTCCTGTAAGCATGGGCCGATGGAGCCATGACACTTTTAATTGTTATTTAATAAAGAGACTAAGCCTGTAGGAATAATCCCTCATGTTTAGGGGACTGATGGAAAATATGTAAGGTATGTTTACTTGACATGTAATAAATGAAATTTCGGGATAGAATTATCTAGTTAAGTAAAAGAGAAAGAGTCCTTTGGATTGTGGATAGTCATAAAAGAGATGAAATGGCTTGATTATCTTGGCCAGTTTATGAGCTCGTGGTTGTACAAAGAAATGTATGCATACCTATCGACTTGGGTATTTACTTATGCATGGAAACATAAGATGTGAATGTGTTGTAAGCATGTATGTAACATGCAATTAGGCATAGTATAACCTACAATGGGTTGTAAGGTATGGTCTACTAATGGACTAATTTGGTCAATAATTACCTGATGTCAATAGGAAAGCTGACAACATGAATAAAAATGTTTATAATGATGTTTTCATAAAATCTTATGAAGACAAGACTGTAAGGATTAAAAGAAAGATTGATATAAACAGGCCTATATAAGATTCTAAAATATAATGCATGCACATGGAACATGCAAATGAATTTAACCAATCTTATTAGTAAATGTGCAGAATGCACTGGTTCATGATTAAATTGTATACCAAAAATCTTGTCGTTGTAGCATGTTGATTTACCAGAGAAAGTCAAGATGAAACTTGGTTCAAACTGCTCGAGGAATAGAGAATGAAAATCCCAATGGGGGATATATAGCACAAGCAAGGGAGGGAGAAAAGACGAACACTTTCCTCACTCCGAGAAACTCTAATTTGTTTAATAGAGCTGTAAACTTGAATAGTTGTGAAAACAAGTACAACTAGGAAATAAATTAATAAATATGTTTAAATGGTAATGGATAAACCTTATTATGTAAAGGCGGTGAGGCCTCGAGAATAGTTCAGTTAACCTAAAATTTTGAGACTGTACAGAAGGAGTTGGAAAAAGGGAAGAGTCCCTTAATTTTCTTTATTGTTGTCTATTATGTTTCTCTGGGATGAGAAATTGATGCACTGATGAATGTAAATTTTTTCGCATGAGATTGTTGATAGTTGTATGAATGTAGAAACAAATGAAAATTTATTGTGTTGCACTCATGAAAGCATTAAGGATAATGTGATTAAGTGCATAACAATATGCTAGGACATATATGAAAAATGTTTTGTTGAATTAAATACTATGATACATGCATTGGTATTTACATGACAACTGACATAGTTTTGAATGTGATAATGCATGTTATGTATATGAGGTGATTGGAGCTGTTGAGGAAGGACAACTACCAATAGTCGATAACCTCAAGTAGAGGTTAAATGTAAGAATGTTGCCGATAAAAGAGAACTATGAAAGGGACCGTGAGAGTTTCCATGAAGCACCATTGATGAGGTAATGCTAAAGAAGGTCCTAGCAGCCAAAACAAGTATAAAAGTATTCATACCTATGTGGTATAAGATATGAAGGGATTGGGTAACAATCCCTTCTGAAATATTTTATTATTTTAATGTTATGTAAACGATTTTGAATGGTTGTTGTATGCCATTGATACCCGAGCAAGGTAAGATTGAGGAAGAAGAAATTAAATCATAGAAGGTAGAACCCCTAGCAACCAAGAATTGTTACAATCCCTAGAAGAAATTCATGAACAGATGTATTAGAAATGCATATTCCAATCAAGAAGGATTGCAAGTACTCTTAAGCAACACATTGATTGAATGCATTGAGAAATGCATGTTTGCATGAGAGGGAAGATAATGGAATGCCTAGTATGGAAGGAGGATCTTCCAATATTTTACAGAGTGGTAATAATGGTAGAAAGAGGAATTGGGTGGCCATAAATGTTGGTACCCTAGTTACTAGTAAAGAAAGAATGCTTAAGGGTATTCATGTAAAAAATTTAATTTCACGAGTAATGATCTGAGACTATGATCGACTCAAAGTAGGAGGAACAATCCTACTGTAATAATGAATATGGATAGAGAATCCACGTGGTGAGGGGTTGGATGAAACCCAACACACCATGGCAAAGTGCCTAACTGGAAAGGTGATACTAAAAAATCAATGCAAGGGTGCATTGTGTGTAGGAAATTGACCATGGACATTGATGCATCAAATAAAATCCATATGATGATTGATTGCAATTTGAAAAGGCTTGGTATGCTGAAATGGTGCATGTGTAAGGAAAAGTGACTTCCTTTTTGCTTTATTTTATCAAATAAGATAAAATTATTTAATTGCTAATGTGCACAATTTTGAAATTGTTTGGAAACCACTGTAAGTGTGCAATGAAAGTGTATATGCATGAGAAACTAACAATTTGTTTGGTTGTGTAAAGATTGAATTGCAAGAAGGAGGGTATTGGAAATGAAAATACTATAATCCCATGAGAAAGACCAATGCATGATGGTTGTAAAGAGCCAAAATGTTATGAGAAGGAAATATCATGCTTGCGAACTCTGGTTCCAATATGGAACAAATCTGAAAATGAAATGAAAATGCGGAGTTAAAAAAATCTGTTGGTAACAAATTTGAAATTTGATTGAGGTTAGTAATGGTATCACACAAATTTTTTTATGCATATGAACACAGGTGAGATGAAAAGATCTGTCCAGGGAGGACAAATGGTGGTTGTCAAATAACAAAGCATGGAAGAGGGCCATTGTTGTGACAAGAGAACTTTGTGATAAGTCATGATTGTTGACAATTAAAATCGCAACAAAGAATTCTGCTCGCAAAGGATTGCTAAACACTATTATTTATTTATGATAATAATATTTAACTAGTAGGTGGGACCCCCTTGTAGACTAGAGGCACAAAGATAGACACGTTATGCTTATATGTTGTTGTTGTTATGATGTTACATACACAGTCCTATACATTTGATGATGTAGTCTTGGTTTCATTTGATATGATAAATGGGTGGTTGATGCATTGTTGCTAAATGTTGTTGATTATTTACTTGTGATACAGGGCAGTTCTATGGTTATGAGAATTATATTGTTTACAGGTGCTATGTTATGATATGTTATATCATTGATTAATAATCCATATATGATTATAATTAAATGGGAGCTAGATCAAAATAGAGAGGGAAGAACTATGGATAAGTTCTAAGGCCATGGTAAAAGATTACATATAAACTTCAAATGAATATATAAATCGATACAAGTGGTGGACCTAGTTGTTATACTATGCGCTTTGTTAAAGAGTATATATGGAGGCACATATGGTAACAATAATATATGATTATTATTGAAGTTATGGCATAAGGTTAACATATAGTTATGACAAGTATCGAGTGGCGCACTATACAATTGATATGGTATCGAATCTATACAAAGGATATGGCATTGAATTATGCAATGGTTATGGTTTGATTTTAATGGTGGATGTTATGTTAGTGGGTTGGATCGTACATATAATTGAATAGGGCCAGGTGAGGAAGTGACGTGCATTTACTACACGTCACTCCAAACCTTCCTTGAGCCCGTCACCCTAACATAGTTGCATTGTTGCTCCGTTGGTTGTGAAAGCTCCGCAATTTCAGGTTTCGAAGGGGAAAACTCGACCAACTCGTCATTGAATCGATTTTACACAGGTATGGCTCTTTACTTTCCATCCACGATGGAATCTCTATATTATGAATAAAATGGTGGCTCGGAATTGCATGGGTTCTGTGTTTTCTTGAGTTTTCGACTGAGGGTAAATATTGTGTTATGGGTTCTCTGTGATTACTGTGAAATGTTGGTATTCTTAAGCGAAGTATTGGATGTTCTTGATTGTAAAGTTTGCACATTGGTTACTGAATCAATCAGCTTGGTTTTTTATGATGTTTCTCTATGAAAAATGGTAACAATGGTGCAACAGGCTCTGAGTTTTATGGTTGAGGGGTTTTAACCACCATTATGTGTATCGGTTGTTGTCAACTCTTTTTCCCTTTCGGTCGTTGTTGTGATTCTTTATCCAAGTTGCAATGCAACTGTAGACATTGGTGTGGTTGTTTTGTCTAAGCCTCGAGTTATTGTTTGATGACTCGTTCTTTACTGTCATTTCACAGAAATATTTCCACAGTCCAATCTTGGTTGGCCCAGAATGTTTAATAGAGGCATGTGTATGTATCGAATGGATACGATTTGCGAAGAGTTTTCACACCCGTTCCTCTCATCTCTACTATAATGATGACTTTTATGTTGTGTGGCCTCACTGTCAATTGTTTTCGAAATTTATAAACCTCCTGGGTGTTGGAAAGATACATGGTCTCTTTGTGTTTTCGAGTACCCTTCATTGTTAAATTAACCCTCGTTCCTCTTTGCAAAAAAATTTTAGAGGCATCTGTGTGTGCCTGGGTTGTTTAGCTCAAATTGCCTTATTTTCCACTCGAGCATTCTCTTATGGTTCTCTCAAGATATTGGGTTTATAAGTTGAAGGACTGTGGTGTTTTTAAAGAGCATGGATCTCTATTTTTTCAAAGATTATGTTGTGGCTTGTGGTTGTTTCTCGGTGGTAAATTCTTGAGGATGTAAAAGACTATGAGCTCTTTGTGCTATTTTAAAGTCAAGCAGACCTTCGTTACCTCTCTGCATTTAAATTCTAAAGAGTCCAACTTGGAGTCTGAATTAATTCTACCTTCCTCGGGCACCTCTTGGAGTTTGTCAAGGTTTTGGGTTTAATGATCGTGGAAATTTTAAAGGCACAAGCTCCCTCACTTCAAAAACCATCTCTTGGTCGAATCTCTGTGTGTCCTCTTTGTGATGAATTTGTTTGAACACAAAAGAAAAGTATGGTTAACTACCGCCCGAGACCTGCCCTTCTAGTCGATTATGGTCTTTATTACCGTGTTTAATCCTAGCATGATCGTGATTACATTTAAGTTAAGAAGGCACCCGTGTGAATGATTATTTCATCAAGCACAATCACGATTCTGTCAAAGTTTAAAATAGATACATGTGTGGAAATATCGTTATGTTATCTTCATACATCTTATGGGTATCACCGTGGAGATTATGATTGTTTTAAAAGGAAGTCTATACATATTAATTCACATGAAGATCAAGCTCATGGTTACATTTTTGGGGTTGACTGTTGCTGTCGAATCAAGATCGTGTCAATTATATGATTGAAGACCTGTGTGTATGATGGGTTGGGTGCATTAAATGTGCTTTGGTTCTGTCCAGATTTAAAAAGGGACATGTGGGTAATTAAATCGGGCCTGATTTTTGTTAGATGAAATTGACCGTTGATTGTTATCCTGGGTCTATTATTGATTACCAAAGATGAATGTTGGACATAGATACCATGGATCACTATGCTTATTTTGTTTATTTTAAAAGAAGAGATCAACGTTAACACATGCAATACTGTGGTTCGAATGGTTATATTGTTAATGTTGAATTGGAAATGTTTTGCATAGTCATTATATAAATGCACAGATTGGTATAGATTGAAGATTTATGAGAAATTAAAATTGTTTTATTGAAGACAGTAAGCAATCTGTATGAAATTGAGGAACAATTAAATGTTTTTGGTCTTGGAAGTGGATGCTTTTGGATTAAATTTGAAACAAAGTTATGATAGTTGATTGATTTAATTTATTTTATGAACAATATCCATCTAATTCCCTCTCATTTTCTCACTTTTTCACTCATTATAAATCCCCCCACAATCCAAAATTAATTTCACACATCCTGTTCACTAAAATTAAATTAAAACTCTGTATGACAGTGATAAAAAATGACACAGAGATAGATGGCAGCTGATATGTTTTGGTATTATTGCACATTCAGTTATTTAATGAATTGTTGAGCAGTAATAGTGCTCTTACTCCCTGTCATGATATCACTTTTTCGCTCAATACAATCCCCCCAGATATCCCATGAACCCTATTTCACCCCCTACTCATTTGAAAATTATTAACTAAATTTTATGGATTGGATTGCATGGGTCTAATGTTGATTGCTGAGCCAAACTTTGTTTCATATTAAGAGAATGTCATGTATGGTCTGTTAAGATATAGTTGCTAATAATTGTTGCATACAAGATGAGCTTCTTCAACAAAGGAAGTCATGGTCGAAACAATAGGGGTAGAGGAAACTGGAACATAGGGTCTAGAAGGCCCAGATTCTCAATAAATTTTGATGCCAATCCTCAAGAGTTAAACCAACTCTTTCAAGCTGGATTTTTCAATTGGATTGGGCAAGGGATAGTCCAGCCTAGACCATAGAGACCTCCCTTCCAGCCCCGACATGTTCCTAGTATCCTTGTGCCGCCCCATGTATCTTTGCAACCTGAAGTTCCCGAGAATGATGGATGTCAGGAGATTGTTCACCCAAGAGTCTCTCACCATCATGGCTGGCCAAACTTTCCATTATCTCCTCCTCCTCCACCTGTAAACCCAATTCCTCAGATTTCCCCTGCACACTCACCTGTACAGTCCTCCCACGCAAGAAAAAGACTCAAAACCGAGGCCGACCATGTGCATGACAAAGGTAAAGTTGTTGTTGCTCCCTACTCTCCTTCAAGTGACTCAGCCAAGTCAATATCATCCCGCATGCACTTAAGAGATGACTGCTTCCATGTCACTAGTGAGATCAAGCCTCAAGGTTCAACTGAACATAAGGCTAATTTAGGGAAGTCAAAAGGGGATAGCAACAACAAAGGAAAAATTGTCTCTCAAAGTGGCAAATATGGTTTTTGATTATGTGTTTATTATTGATTTATTGAGGACAGTAGACTGCTGAAAGTTTTGGAAAACAAACTATTTTGGATATTGTGGATATTTATATGCTTGGATATAATTTGAAATATCTCTGATATTTAAATTTCAAATTGTGAAAATAATTATGGGAGCCACAAGGAGGCATGTGTTTAATTGATTTTCCAATTATGTTTATTTTTGTTAAGAAATAAAAGGGAGTCACAAGGGATCCCACCTACTAGTTATTATTAAATAAAAAAATCCTTTATTATTATTATTAATTATTTCCCTAAACTAAAAGTTAGTTCAGTTTTAGTTAACTTAACTAAATGAGGTAGTTGAACTACTTCAACTAATTTGGAATGCATAAAATCCAAATGAGAAGGAAGAACAAGGGGATAATAGAAGGAGAAAGCATACTAAGGTTTGTTCTTGAGTTTTATTGAGATAGTTCAGTTTTCATTCCTTCTTCAATTCATTAAAAGCCTAATTCTCTTTTATGACAACAAGGTCCTATTGTAGACAACAAGGTTCAGGGCCGAACCATATCATTTAGATGCTTGTTTCATAGGTGTTGATCTATCTTTCATAGTCTATGTAGACTTGTATGTTTATGAATTGAGTTTCATGACCGATAAAGGATATTGTGAAAATTCAAGTGGGCAACAGTCTGTGGCAAGCTGATCCAGATTTTAAAGTTAATTTTTTACTTCTTGTCAGAGTCCTTTTGTATGGTTTTCATCGGGGATATCTAAGTTTGACCTTGGTCCATGCCCCCATAGGGATTTTTGTAGAGAGAACGATTCTTTTGATTTCTTGGAATGAAATAAAGCGATTACTATTATGTCTCATCTGTGTTAATATGTGACTTGGTATTTTTTCTTTTGATCTCCACATTTACTTTTTGCAATCTATTATATTCAGAAAATTATATAAAAACTGTTATATTTTGCAACAATCTTTTATTTTAAAAAATTAGCCTAAGCCCTTGTAATTAATACTTGTGGATTGGGAAACACCTTTTTAGGCTATAAACATAGGGTAATATTCCCGACTATCTTTCCTTATCCAAGCAAGATTAAAAAATGTTTGAGTAAGATAAATTCATATCTTTTCCTCAACAATGATCACCATAAAAATGTTTTGTTGTGGTAACATAGGCCAAAGGGACGCTTTCGGCAGAGCAAGCCAGAGGGATGCCTCGACAAAGAAGCTTAGGGTATGCTTCAACTGTAAGACTCAACAAAGTCTTTGAAACTCTTCTTGTGCGAGAAATACTAAGTAGGCAAGATGGATCACCTAAGGGACTATATAGAAGAAAATTGGATGCATGAGCCTAGGACCAAAAGGCGAGTGGCCAAAAGGAAGGGAAGACTTCGATAGCTCATGTGAAAGATTAGGTGGAGTCTTTAAAAAAAATTCATCTGTTGATTGGGATCATGCACACAATGGGTATGTCAACGAAATCAGTGAGCCAAGTTAATGAGACATCCATATGGATGCAAAACCATAAACTGCTCAAATAAGTATTATGTTAATTGTAAACTTCCTCTTTAACTATGGACAATAATAAAATGTTTTTACATAAAAATTGAGGTTAATAAGATTGTTGTTTGAAATTGTTGTAGGCATTTGTTGAATGCCAAGAGTATAGGAAAAGATCAGACCAAGAAGAGGAATAACATTGATGAGACAGGTGAAAGACGAAGGCATGGTAGGTGTTGCTGAGAAGTAAAGAACATCGAGGACGATGTTCCTTTAAAGGGGAGGGGATTGTAACACCCCTTCTCTAAACCCCGAGTATATGTAATTAATCAAGATTGGTAATTTCCATACAATGGCATGAAAATGATGTAAATGTATTAATGATCAATCGAAAATGCCAACTATCCATGATACTATGAGAGGGATTAGCAAGGGTGAAGGAAGGGAGTTCATATGTAAAGACCACAATCCACCTGGTGAATAATGTGAAGGAAATTATCATATTTCCTCTAACGTGCAGCTAAAGCAAAATGGTTAATGGGAAGGGGTTGGTAGTTGAACAACCAACCGCCCTTAATGAATGCAGATATAGAAAATATGGCTAGGACAACAAATGCTACCATCCAAAGGTACAACAGAGTACCAATTCTGCAGTCAAGGATTGACCCACGAAGTTCCTTCTGGCAGAAGGAAGAGGACAAGTTGAGAAATTTCCTGTGTGGGGCGTGCAAGAGAAAAATGCACAAGGGCAGACATAGAAGAGGTTCACGTCTGGAGAAGAGAAGGGATGTGTTTTAGGATTTAGGAAAAATAGAGCTACTACAAGAGAATTCACAAGTAAGTGCAGAGAAATCCCTGATGGTATCATGGCTTGGCACAAGAGTGGCTTGCAGCCGAAGTGACTGAGCATGTAGAGCCTAAGGTTGGGTGGAAAGGCGAATGCCCACAGTTAGTTGGATGGTATATCTTGTAAACAGATAAGTATATCACATACTCTGTATAATTGGAATGACATGTGTGGCTGAATTACCGTATTTGTATATTAGATGTGAATTCTTGTTTGTTAAACAATTTGGTGTTGAATGCAAGTTATTGTGCTATGTAAATGTGCAATCATGCATGTTGCGTAGGAAGCTATATGGTTTTAGGTTGGGATCTGTAAGCCAAAATCTTAGGGTGAGAATTCCCTCGCTCATTTCAGAGCAAAGGAGAGAGCCATGAAGTCCTGGTAAACCTTTATAAAGAACTTGGAAGAACTCCGAAATTGGCTAAGTCGTTAAGTTGGGAGTTAACCAGTCAAGAAACTGACATAGAGTCAAGGAGAAATTACCACCGTTGATTTAAAGGGGAGGATAAATCTCATCCATTCGTTAGGAGAGGTATCGTCACCAGGAGCGATCGAGTGCCGAGACTTATGAAACGTATGACGACACTGAAACCCTGGGAGGTAACGTGGACCGTTGATCTGTCGAAAAAATCCCTTTGACAAGATCAAAATTGTTGATCGATGTATATGCGAGATCAAATATTTGTCATAGATCCCTGTAAACTCTTATTTTACCTCGGAGGATCGTGGCTGTCAATTTTGTGTGACTATTAGATCTAGACCCTTGGTCGGTGTTGGAGTAGGATTTAATATTAGTCATCCATATGGCGAGACAACAGATCCTATTCATTCATTGTTACATCCCATTCAAAGTAAGTTGCAGTCCCAGAGGAAATACACTCCAAAGGAGGGACTGTGAGGACAAATCTAGACTATTGATTGGGACCTGAGCAAGATCTGATCCTAGTTGTTTATTTTGGGGTGTTATTCAAAGTAAATCGCAAAGATGAGCACCAACGAGGAAGCTTTGAGGGAAGATCTAGATCGTTCATCGGAGCCAAGGATAGATTAAATCTTAGTCATCGATCCGTTGTAAGGGCCTAACAGGTTCTTGGGAGAGTGGCGACAAGGGGATGACTGTTAGAATATAATGGATGTGCTCATTTTACCATTGACAATATCACTATTGTCACCCAGCCATAGGCCGAAGCCACCCTCTGAGCACCTTAACCTTGACAGAGAATCACTCCGGAAGCAAACCCTAGGCTAGATAGCCAAACAAAGGGTTGTGCACCTTCCCCCAAGGATAGCGCACCAACAAGAGCTGATCAGATAGTCCAAACCCTAGCCAAGAGATAGTCCAAGCCAAAACTGATCTGCTAGCTTCAACTCTCCTCCAAACCTACGCACAAAACTGGGCACTACAGTGCGCACAAGTGCTGCTCTACATATTCTGAGACTGCCTGCTAGAATGAAGACTGAATTCCTGTATTTATAGTAATTCTGGTTAACTGCCTGGGCCGACTTCTCATTCTGGGTATCTGTCTGTTCAATATATATTATTTCTTCTGGCCGACTTCTTCTCTTGGAGGCTAATAACCTAATACAAGTTATCTTCTTGAGCCGACATGTCTTCTAGGGTTATTAGCTAACTCATTAGGGTTTCTTCTTGCTTCCCGGAATATTATATTCTCGTAAGGTTTACACGTGGAGGTAAATACCTCCCACAACTACCATAATATCAACACTCCCTCCTAGCTAGGGAGGTATTACAGGTAATGGTATTGAGCACAAATATACCATTCACCCGGTAGCATCAACATAGTTGTATAGACTATCTCATGACTAGATCATGAGCACCATCACCATCAGTGTCATTAGCTGCATCATCTCTTGGAACCATACTCTAACTAAGTAATCAAACATGATGCTCACTCCACAGAGTGACACAAGAGCCATTCTTCTAATCTAGAAGAGTAAATGTTCTGAACCATTTTTTGTCTGGGAAATCTCTGTTCATTGATCATCCATTTAGATGATAATTATTTTCAACACTGCTGATAGTCTTCAAGGCAATCAAAACAATATCATTCAATAGAACACAACTGTGTCTATCCATAGTAGTACACAACTACAATCCAGTGGTACAATACCACATCAAGTAGCACACAAGTACTTGATCAAACAATGAAACACATCCACCATAGTAGTATGCATCTACTATCTAGAGACATACGGTCTTCATAACAATCATCTGATATCAACCTGCACATAAACAATGTTATGATATAAACTAAATCATCTGGGCCATTCTTCCAGTCACATCTGTGAGATCTGGAAGAGATTCTGCCCTCGAACGATCAAACATCAATGATGAACTATTTGGACTATTCTTCTCAAGCAAGGAAGAATAAATGTCCTGATTTCTGAGCCTGGACCATTCCCCACCCTGGTCCATTCCTCTGACACTAAACAAAGTGTAACCTGGAGAGAATGAATCCGCCCTAAGGAATGTCTGTCCCTGATTGCTGAATTTGGACCATTCCCCACCCTGGGCCATTCCTCCGGCACTAAACAAAGTGAAACCTAGAGAGAATGAATCCACCCTAAGGAATGCTTGTCCAGACCATTCCCTAAGGAAATGAATGTCCTGCACCAACCTCCAAAATAGACCATTCCCCATGTTAACCACAATGGGAAATCATTTTCCAGCGAGGCGAGCCAGTATTCTTGAGTAACCCTCAAGAAGAGAGACTGCCCTAGACCACTTCTCATGTTAACCACAATGGGAAGTCGTTGTCTATGGTACATCAACAATCTAGACCATTTTCTGAATTGGAAATTGTCTGTC